>CM031672.1:20609090-20766590 GCA_006182925.3 Reinhardtius hippoglossoides | reverse complement strand
GGCGTGGCAGCGGTGGATACCAACATTATTTGGTCGGTAGATCTTGTGGAGCTGGTCATTTCAAGAGTAGCTCACAAGCCTATAAAGTGTGGGCACCCCTGGCGTAGACATATGCTTGATTCACTGTGAAGCTGTAGCGGGTCAGAGGACGTAAAAGAAAAGCGAAAAGAACGTGACCACATACGTCTCAGACCACCTCCAGATCTGAGGATACAGCGACATCCAGACCTCAACTCAGCACTGTCCTCGTGTGATCCGATCACTCAGGGCAGGTGATAAAACCCGGTGTGAACACTTAGTGAAATGTCTCACCAACGATGGAATTGATTGTCATAAAGCTGGATACCCTCAGGATGAATCCTGATGACATAGACCATCCACTGACTTTTTCATTTAGCGCCTCATTACTTCAAGATTTTAATTTGCCCAATTGCTCGTGTTCCAGTGCAGTGTTTACAACAACGAGGCACCAGGAGAGGGACAGGTTCAGGATTCTGAATGAGCTGCCACTGAAAAAAGTAAAGAGGAGATGTGTGTGATGGAAAGCCCTGGAAAGGGAGTGCAGGGCCGTGCAGCCTGTACACAGTCCCCTACAGAAAAATCACTTCACTGCATGTCCCTGTCCTGGTCTCTTTTCACGCATCGCAGAGTTCTCCTGAACAGGACTGGAAGTTTCCCCATCCTGCAGACATTACCTTTCACTCCACGGAAGTGCAGATTTAACCTCATTTGATACCGTCTGAATACATGCCAGTGGACATTTTGGGAGGAGAGAAGCCAGACAGACTTTCTGGACTTGTGCCCAAAACACTTAAAAATCCTTCCTGCCTGTTTCTGCTCCGTATTATTCAGGCTTTTACACTTTGTATAACTAGATTCTCCTCACATTGTGCTAGAGGGAGTAAACGCTGGAGGCTTTATGTTTTATGAATTCTTATGTATTAGTAATCCTCAAAAAGACGGGGGCTAATCGCGGCGACCGAAAAAGCCATAACTTACACCTGTCCTCGTCCGTGTCATCGCACACAGCCCAGCGTGTCAGCGCACACTCGAGAAAACAAGCACATTAAGGACAACACACACGTCTCCCCCTCATAATTACTCACGCACACGCACACACATCCATCCGCTCCTGCCGGACTCTAGGTTGATTCAAATGTCAGCACTCTCAGCGCTAGTGATCGGTTGACATTCAAGCTGTGTAATGAATCCTGTCCTGTGTTTTTTTTCCCACGATGATCATTCCCTCAGTGCTTAACCTGAATTTAAAAAAATGCCGTAGCAGAATTTTATTGAACACCTATCAGTGGAAATGATTCCTTTTATTGCCTCATCCCACTCGGTTACTCACATTCTCTTTCACGCGTGCTAAGTCGCCCCTTCGACTTTCTTCCCCTCTGTCTCTCTTATAGTTTAGTACTTTTAATTTCCTAATAGATCATTTTGACAACAGCTCTTGCCCCCGTTCCCCCATCCTTGTATTGTTGCCCACCTCAGGCCAGAAACTCCCTGAGACAGGATTTGACCTCCATCTTGCACCACATTACCCGACTCTTTAATCAAGGAGGGCACAAAGACAGGAGCAGCTGCCTCACATAGTAAATTCCATCCCATCTCCATTCTCCTCAGTCCTACCAGCCATCGCCCATATCATGCAATGCAGGTGTTTTGTTCCATTCAACCTGGCAGCTGCCTTTACCGATTAGCTCACCTTCCACCAGTCAGGACGGCCTAATCTGTGACAGGTGTCAGATAGTTGTATTGTCTTAACTATGGATCACTTTGACCTTTTCTTAAAAGGGCAAATGACTCAATTTCAAAATTGATCCTCCTCTGTCCAGTTACAGTGCGTGAAGTCAGTTAAACCAGTGCTGTGAAACTGTGGAGTCACACAAACGGATGCAGATGGTTCTGAGATGATTCAGTGATAACACAAAGAACTAGAATGGCACCAGAGCTCAGACCTGCTCCAGCCGGAGAAACCACATTTAAATTCAATGGATACCGATTTTTATTTTGATCTGCATCAAATTGGACCGACTCAGAAATATAACTCCCCTAAACATGTCAGAATTGGTTTTCATCAAGATTCATTAATTATTCTACAGGTCTATCACGCAATGTGAAAGAAATTGAAAAAACCTTCCTGGATCTGCACCAACATTCCCAGTTTTTCCTCCCTGACCCATTAGCACATCGCTCCACCAGGTTTTGTGGTAATCCGTCCTGTAGTTCTTTACGTAATCTTGTTTACAAACTAACACACAGTAAGGGGTTAAAACATAACCTCCCGGTGGAGGTGAAAATAGATACAGAAAAGTGGCAACATTTAATATACTGGAGATGTGCATAATGACAGGCACTTGGAGCTCTGGCTCGACCTCTTCAGGCGGCATACAGAGGTATATGCAGATTTTTCTTGAGAACTGTGAAGAGCAGACAGTGATCTGATAAAATACTTTCATGCCATAAAGTTGTAAACACTTCACGTTATAGTATAATAATACGCATGAGACGTGTCGGTATATCAGTAGTGTCAGCATGTCTCCATGAATGATGGTGTGAAATGTTGAATGGTAAAAAGGAGAAACAAAACTAAATGCAGGGAGTGTGGAGCATCGAGGAGCAGAGTTCCCCCCCCCCTTTCCTGGTCAGCATGGCAAAGGGCCTGTGCTCTTATGACTGAGCAATCTGCAACACAGAACCCACAGACAAAGACCAACCGAGCAGCGAAAAGAGATAAATCACACTTTCAACACAAAAAGAAAATTCATTTTTTTTGTGAGAAAACACATCCCCTGTAAAAACACAATATTTTAGAAGTAGTTCTTTTATGCGGATATATAATCAGCACAGTATAACTATGATTTCAGTACCTTATTACTATACCTACACATAATGTAAATAGTTTATGTGGGATGTCATTATATGTGAAGATCAAATACTGTTCACCAATAGTGTGAGAATCCAACTCACTGACATGTGTCCGTGTTATGACATAGTGTATTCTTCACATCCCTTCTTGCTTTTCCCTGTTCCCCGAGTCACAACAACACAATCCTCCTGAGAAAGAACATCAAGCTTGAAACGCATTTCAATCCAGAGAAGCTGCCAATCCAAGCTTTTTTCTTCTCCTGCGTTTTCTTTCCTGCATTCACCTTCACCCCTTCTTTTTTCGGTCTTTCTGCTGGAATCCCTGCCAGAGCCGCAAACACAACAAAACTGACAATCTGATAAAACATATGGTGGTCGTGGGTTGTTGGATCTGAGTACATGGGAAATGATGCTAATTTATGGCACTGAAACATCTCAGCTCTGAGATTCCAATGCATGTTGACGATTATCCCACTAATCCATTTTTATTCATTAATCCAAATAGAAGGATTTACTACACTGTAACGAATTGCTGTAAGAAAACGGCCAAATTCTGACAGTAACATTCTGTTTTCCATTAAAACTGCACTGTGCTGTAGAAAACAATGCATTCTGGGGAATATTTATGAGCAGCTTGCTGTTTTCATTAAAACATTGTAATATATTGTAAACAGCATTGCATTCTGGGGGTGATGTCAGAATCAACGGCAGAGAGGTCCTGCAAAAACGGAATGCTACTATATTTGTAGAAGACGCATGTGGAACACAAAGTCGTGAAGCCAACTCTGGACCTTTTTTAGAGGATTATCCATCTGAATCCTGCATTTTATCAGCAAGTCTTCGGTAAGTTGAAATAAACTTTATCTGCTTTGCATTTTTTGCTTACTTTTGCTGTCTTTTAAACAAACTCAGACTGATTTAGAACTGTAACTTAGCTAGCTTGTATGTGGTCCTCTGAATTAGCTATGCAGTGACATGTGAGTACAGCAGTAAAACTACTTTTTAAATTATTATTTTGTAGGTTCGGCCAATACTAAATAGTATTTAAAAGTTAATCTTATTGGGTTTTTGTATGGTCAGTTGGTTTGCAGCTAGGAGCATTATTGTGAGTTTGTCTTCTGTAAATTTTCACCTCCACTACAGCTTTGATAATGTTACATCTTATTAGGTATTAAACTTGAACTAATAGTGTGTGATATTAGTATGTTGTCCAGCTGCTGAAGGAACCACTTTACAAAGACTTCAGATGGACTCATTCGTCTAGTTTGTTTCTCTTCTCTTTTCATTTATACTGCAATGAATTGTTGCCATCTTAATCCTCATCTAAAGCTCATATTCTCACCACAGAGAATGTCTGTGCTTTACAGCAATCTTCCACAGTGGTGGCGAAAGGACACTCAACCTACTTTTGACTCCTCCTCTAGTGTTGCTCGGTATGTATTCAGAACATATCTTATATTGCATATTTTTAAGTTATCTGTATTAATCATAAATAAAGCATGACTTTTCTTCCCATTAGAGATGTTTGCAAAAGTCAAGATGCTTTTTGAGATGACTCTTGATTCATGTTTCAGGTGGAAAAGTGCCTGTGACAGTTGGATACTGGATGATCAGCCTTGAGGATCATATGTGGGGGCATCCACCCAACCTTTGTGACAGGGCTTGCTGTTTACAGTGTTCACATCTTTAACTGGGGAGCTGCCTGTACAAGGTAAGACTTGTGCCGCCTATCTGACATTTTCTCTTTTATTTCACATTTTTCACATTTATTTTCAACCCTAACTTCATAAACACTTGTATAGACATCATATATCATAGGCTTTATTTATATGCAACCTCTAATCTCAGATTCCTGTGTTTTGTAGATGCTTCTTTTGAATCAACCCAGAAAAGAGGAACAAGAGCCGTTTGGGGGACTCGTCTCCAAGAGGACAGGGAGAGTCCTTCAGAAGAAATCTGTCACAATCAACCTTGTAGACTTTGAGTGGAGTTTCATAGTTCAGTGAGAGCTCTCTCCCCAGGTTATTTGTAAATGTTTCTCTATAATTTTGTACATGTAATCATATTCTTGTTCTCCTGTCCACTAAATATGAATTATTTCACTTCAAACATGTGGGTATGCTTCCTTTTCATGTACACAAAAACATACTCACTTGTCCCAGGGAAGGTATACCATTGTAGGATTTGATCTCTTAAGCCTTTTGAGGTGACTGTGTATAAAACAGTCAGTAACTGAGCAGACCCTATATCCTCTGCTTTATTTCTCTCCGTTAGAAACTCGGGATCAGGTATTGGATGTATTTACTTCATGAATGTCACTTCTTGGTCTTCGATGCAATCAAGTTGCAGAGCTCCCACTGTCGGTGCTTCACACACGATACCTCAGAAACCATGTTCTGATGACAGTGTTTATGGGACAATGTATCCTGCCATTGTGTTGTTAAATTGATAGTTTTAAAGAGACTTGTCTGATAGAGGCACTCTTACTTTACCAGGAGTTTACCATTTCAAATTTTAAAAAAGTAATCTAGTATTTCATTATCACTTGTTATAGATTATGTTTGTGGGATTCATGTTTTTGTCCTAATACTTGCAGTGTCAAGATGCATCATTTCTCCAAGTGTTTTACAAGGATTATTGGTTTTATCACATTTAATGAACATACTGATAACTGTCATGTTCTGTTGTGCACAGCTGAAATCTTCAACTGTAATGGACAACTTTGTTTCTATCAACAAAAAACAGCAAAGTATTTCAGTTGGTGCCTTTTATAAATAAATGTTGAGTTAATCAATTGATCTTGTTTTTTCTAAGTCTCCTCTTTTCTATAGAATGTTTTTGCTGCATTTTATTTGCCTTAATCATTCACTGTCATCCGTGCTGCTATTACATTCAATTACATTGTACGGTATTTGAGATTATGTTGAATTTCATTTAAAACATCAATTTACAGACTGATGCTAAGCGTATACTGTAAATATAGGAAAATACAGCACTACAGTGTGTTTTAGTATGTGGACAGCACTAAACTGTGAATTAAGGTTACAGTAAGAAAACGGTAAATCCCTGGCAACCCTGCTGCCAGCAGTTTACTGTGAGAATAAGAAAATACAGCAATGCACTGTAATTCAGTTGATTTTGTTTTTTTTACGGTAACACACTGTATAGTTGATTACAGTATGAGTACTGTAAAATAACAGTAAACTGCAGGCAACCCAGCTGCCAGCAGTTAACTGTTAATTTACATGACAATTGTTTACAGTGTAGATTTGTTTTTGTCTGTGTTTTTAAGGCGAGAACGTGTCGGGGCAGTTGAGTAAAGGATCTGAGGATGTTCCCCTCGTGCCTCCAGAACCTGAGGAGCCGCTTCTTGACATCTGCAGCCCGTGCACCCCGTGCTCCCTCGCGTCCTCCATTGTGGTTCACATTTCTGAGGAGGAGAGGCAGAAGTATGAGGAGGAGATCCGCAGGCTGTACAAACAGCTGGACGATAAGGTAATGAATGGCTGCCGCAGGAGGACAATTTGTGAGCATGAATGTAGAGCTGATTACACACCGTGGTTGGACCTTTTGATAACGGTATGCACCCATGAATACAAAGAGCCTATAATACATGTATTATTCATGTTAATGAATTCAGCTTGAGACATCTAGTGACTAATGTAGATACTCATAGGAATTGGTTTTGTGGGGAAGTAGTAATGTTCGACATAAAAAGCTCAAGTTTTCATTTATTTAACACATCATATCCTGCATGCACGTGTACGCTGAGCACAGAGCTGTCGTTTTGTTGCTTTGATCACCAGATATTACATTAACTATGCAACTGTTGTGTCAGTGTGTCTGTACTTTCTCTTTCCTTTACGATGCATAATTTTGTGCATAAAATAGCCACGTGTTTAGTGACACAGGTGTGTGGATTCACATAATGTCCAGGGAGATCCATGGAGACGCATATATTAACTTATTCCCCTCCACTTATGCAGAATAGTGGCAATAGTATAACTGATGTGGGATATTATATGATGCATGTAAGTGTATTTCGACACAGTACATCATTAAATCCAGCGTTTATGGTTTAGCTTAGCATTAGTTTATCCACTGTCATATGCATGATCAGTTTAACACAGACTTCTCATAATACTTTTTGAACAATCATTGACACACACTTATTTTTCATTATTTCATCTCTGGTTAGATTTTATTAATGTTTTTCCTGAATATCAATGAAGCTGAAATATTGTTTTGATTGTAAAAAGTATACAAAACAACAGTGCACAAAGTATCTTTACTCTACCAGTATGCCTAATACTGGAAATGAGCTGTGCATATTTAATGTGCCTCTTTACCACTAAAGGATGATGAGATCAACCACCAGAGCCAGATGGTGGAGAAGCTGAAGGAACAGATGCTCAACCAGGAGGAGGTAAAAGACCTTGGTTTTTCATCCTTTCATCAGTTTAGTTAAACGACCCTGTGTAGGCTGCACGTCTGCAAATGTGGCAAAGTCACACTTCAAGTCAGTCGCTAGAGATTTCATGTCAAAAGTGAGAAAAAAAAATGTTTTTCAGGTGCCAGCAAGCACTTTAATAACATTAGTGTATTTGGGTGTTAATCATCTGCATAAAAATGGAAAGTAGCATTCAATAAATTATTGATATATATATGGAGAACATCAGCGGTCCTAGTATTGAACCCTGGTGCACACCTTTGGACACAGCGCATACAATATGTTGTGACAGGGTATGATTTTTGTTAATGCAATATTCAATATTTTCACCCCTTTACCACGTACGTTTCTTGTGACACTGGCAGAGTAATCACACTCAAATGTAGAGAACACTCAGGACGCCAGGGTTGGGATAAACTCACATTCACGATGATCAAACTCGAGTTGTCAGTCCCGAGAAGGCAGCGACAAAAACCCAAAGTCAAAAACATAGATCACACACAGGGAAACAAACCTAAAAGGCACTGCACATGAGGCTAACAAGACAAACTGGCAGGACATGAAGGGGTTTCTTGGCAGTGAGGGCTGAGACAGGAGGCTAATCAAGTGATAGGTAATGGAGATGGTAATCGTTTCCGTGAGCCAGGAAGTACAAAGACAGGAAAAGTTAATGACCCCAAAAAACAGGCAGTGGAAAATTGCAGAAACTTATCGGGATGTTACATTTCTATAGTAAACATGCTTTTCTGTCTGTTTATGTAACTTGAAAACAAGCAATTAGAAGACTTCCACTATAAAGTATTTACAAACAGTATTTACACCTGTGTTCACAACAGAGGCTGAACAAGTTGTTTAAATAACCCAAACAGGCTTTGTCACATCGCGCATGGCCAAGTAAAATACTTCACATTTGCGAAATGGGTTCATTCATATTCCAAAATGGTCCTGCGGGGCGTTGAGCTGACATGATCGTAACTTTCCAACCTTAGTTTGTGTGCAGCAACACAAATCTACATCCATTTGGCCAAACAGAATCTGAATCTGTTTTCTGCAGTGCAAACACGCTGGCACCCTGGGTAGAGCAACATCTCCACTTAATGGCATCCTTTCAGTGGAATGACCCACAGTGGGCTGCAGCAGTGCGGGTAGAGGCAAACACTGTGGCGGCAAAATAATGCTAGCTCATACGGTGTCAAGTAATATTCCATGATGTACAAAAATAGTTTTAAACTGATAAATTACACTATTGCTTATCTCTTATTACCGAGAGTACAACATAAATCTCAGTTATGTTCCATTGAAACCCAGCAGCTGTGAACTGTGAATAATGAAGTCGCCGCTTTTGTATGAAATATTCCTGTAAATTTCATGCAGTTTAGAACCCACTATCTTTTACTCACCGTTTATATTTAACAGTTGCATCTCTATGCCCCGCAGCTCTTAGCCTCGTCCAGGGGCGACAGTGAGAGGGTGCAGTCTGAACTGGGCAGGCTGCAGACGGAGAACGATTCTGCCAAGGCGGAGGTGAAGGAGGTCCTGCAGGCCCTGGAGGAGCTGGCTGTCAACTACGACCAGAAGAGCCTGGAGGCCGCAGAGAAGAGCATGCAGAACAAGCTGCTGGCTGAAGAGTTTGAAAAGAAAATGGTGGGTCACGCATCCAGGGGGCTCGTAGTTAATATGTTATACCACAAAGTTATATGTGTGAATATGTTGGAAGAGAAACATTTAAACAGAAATGATCCTCCAAGCTTAATCAAAAATTGGTTAATAGAGGGATGGATAATGTGCTGTCATATAAGAAATAAAAAGGAACTTTCAGGAATAAAAAAATTGTCCTAATGTCAATTTAAGCCCCTATCTTTCAAGAGTATGTCGATGTAGGGCTTCAAAATCCAATTAGGGAGATAGTGTTTGAAAGTGGAGAGCTGTGAGATAGAAAAAATAATTATAATTGTTCTGCCCATGCAGCCTTGAACAGACACATAAATATTGGGGAAAATAGTTGGAAAGCTTTGAAGAAAGTAGTCGTAGTATTGGTTGACTCAGTGGATATAAGAAAAGTGAAGGTCTTTTTTTATGATCGATCCAGTAATCAATAACTTGACAAAAAGCCCCAAGTTGTCTGATTTACACTTGTGTTGCTGTAGCTTGGACCTGATTCACACTGGCACCCATGACCCATGTATTAACAGATTCATCTGACTTGAGGCCTGGTGTTTTTTATTATAAGCAAATACTAGAAGACGCTGACAGCAGCAGTCACAGAAGCACATGGCTGATTCTTAGTGATTTTTGACTGAATAGCTTGTTTGCTTGAGGGAAGTCGTCGGCGCTGTCAAAGATTACATTTGAGTTAATTAAATCCGGCAAAGTTTATCATCAAAGTGCGGGAAATTCTGTTATTAATGAATATTCAGCTTTTATGAAAGCAGGCCTTGCAGTGACGTTGCTCTGTTTCATTTACAGTCGCACACGTTCTTGTCAGCTTTTAAGGCTTTGACAAATCTTAAAAAACTGCCTTTGTCTGCTGCCATAAGACGTATTCATTTTACTTTTGAGATTTTTAGATATCTTTGTTTATTTCTCTGAGCTCGTCTCACTGTTTTGATATGAGCAGGGTTCAGTTGTCACATTTTTTGATGTAACAACTCAACAGTTCTTCAGTCACAGTCAATGAAACCACTCATATACAGTGTACATGAATATTTAATATTACAGAGGGTTTTCAAAATCTCATGATAACCTGCCAGCCCCCTACATTTAAAATATATAAATGGATAATTTGACTATTTAGTAGATAATCACTCTCCACGTTTTAGAACTACGGTTCCCATAATGGTTTGGGGATTACAGTTAATCTCTCAGCTTCTTGTTTGGTGCATTTAAATCAATGGAAAGTTATTGAAAGGGAGGAGAAATAGATTGACTCAGAGAGAACAAGTCCCAACAGTCTCCTTAAACTGCAACAAATTATCAGTGCCCTAAATGGGTCCGATGTTTTTCATCAGGATCCATCAATTGTTTCTTTAGAAATTCACAAAAATGTCACAAAATGCAATTGTAAAGGAAGGGAAGAAACATGTCCTGGATCCTGCATCAACATTTTATAGCTTCTTCCCTGATCCACACCACAAGTTCCGCTCGTAACCCGTCATGTGGTTTAAGTGAAATGTTTGGCAGAGGTGAAAATTCAAATAGAGATAGATCTAAAAGAGACACCTCTGGCAGAGCTGGTCAATCCTTAATAAAGTTATTGTCCCCGGTCCAGTGGACTGAGTCGACCATTATTCAACTTCTTAAAACCTCTTCAATATTTCATGCGCCGTTTTACCATCCGCCACCGTGTCCTCTCCTCCCTCTCTGTCTTTCACTGTCTAGATATTGATGACAGGAGTCGACAGTGTAACTACACTGAGTGCACCCATCAGTTCAGCAAAACGCAGCGGAAACCTCTGCTTCTCCTCAATCAAGACAATCATATTTCACTTGGCAGGTCTCGTCTTCTCGCTTGTTGCGCTCTGACCTCTGACCTGACACTGCGTCTTCTCGGGGATCCCTCCTGGCAGTCTGACAGGATGTGACAGGGAACGAGAAACTATTGAGCAAAAAAAAAATCCCAGTCTCTCTGGGGGACGTTTCCCAGCTTCTTACCCTCTGACTCTAATTCCACATGCTTTTCCTTGGCGGTGAGATGCAGAGATCATCACATAATGAACGGCGTTACATTGAGACAGTGGAAATTCCTCTCTTCTTTTGCAGGAGGGCCACGCCACTGTTCACTGTCATTCATCTGTCCTTTGAGCACGTCCCTTCATCCATCTGTCTACTTAAGCCCCTTTCTATCATTAGGATTACCACCATTCATCATTTGAACCAACCTGCGCCGAATCACGTCATAAATCTCCCTTCAACTAAACCGAACATGTTTCGTGCACCTTTCATCTCCTTTTTACTTATTCATAAAAGAATTGATTTCAGTTAAATAATGTAATGACGTTTATGCTGTTAATGTTGTGACGTGACAAGTGACCTGGAAAATGATCACAGGGCTCGAAGGTAATGAAGGAGAAGAAGATGGAAAGGTGGATTAAGAGGTAAATGTGACTGCGTTTAAACAGGTGTTTAATGGGGCCTTCAATGGACTTGGTGATTCATCAGCAGTAATCTAAAATCTGCCACTAAATAGAAGTACCTTATTTCTCCGATAAGAGATGATCCCTTTAGTTTAATACGTCTTTAATGTGGGTTGTCAACAAGAGTAAAAACCCTCAAACTTGAGATTTCACATTTGAAATCAGTACATTTGTACTTTGTCTACTCGTGATCACAGGAAACCACTGATCCAAGTCCAGGGTTCCATCTATCAATGAATACACCAAGGTCAATTATCAATAATGTCTGAATTTCTTTTAAACTATTTACACAAGGTTGGTTTTGAAGGCTTCAACAAAAATACTGTTAAATTAAAAGATAAAATGGAGGATTTAGTATTTCTCCACTCAGATTATAACCTTGTACTGTGGACAAGCCATCTAGAGTGTAAGTACATGTTAATAATGTTCATAAAATCTTTAAATAATTGGACCTACTGTACATATTATTAACCTTATATTTAAAGAAGCCTTGTAGCTAAGGCCACATTATGTTTCTCAGCTACACATTGGCCCCATTTGTTACCATAAAGTGGCTGAAAAAATCCCTCCCCCCTTATGAAACCTCATTTATATTCACTATTTTCATTTGAATCCTCAGGACATTGCACACACTCAACGATACCAACCCCTAAATAGGTGTAATTTTTTTCATCAAGGTTCACACATCATCTTTTAAAGAAATCCACGAAAAATGGAAATGGAAATGTTACAAAAAGTAGAAAAATGTAAAAAAATGGCAAGTTTGCGGTCGAAGAATTTGTTCCTGGAGTACAAATCCCTGCACTGCCCTTCTTTCAGCCACATTTCATTAGACCTGTAGCACATCGATCGATCCAAATTGTTTCATTGTGCTCGAGCCATTGAGGCAACAGCGTTGTGTAGAAGCTACCTCCTCTACAAAATGGAAAAGGAAAAAGGAAGCTCCATCTTTCACTGTCCCAGATCCTTTCATCCGGCGTGGAAGCCATCAGCCTCTGTCTCGGAAGTTTATTGATTTGTAATTTAGCAGCCATTACGTCTCGCTACTTGGATTCCTTGGATGAGTATGGAGGTTAAAATGTGTCCCAGCTGCGTGTGCTCTCAGGTTAAAGGGCTCTCAATCTCCATCCTCCCCCACACAATATTCTCCCACTGCATCATTCCCCTGTGTTTTCCTGTCTCCTCCGGGTTTTCTCCCTCTCACTAATCTGTTTTCTCGCACAACCTCATACGTTAATTCCCTTTCTCACTCCTCTCATCCCATAGGGTCACCTGATGGCCTTGGAGGCGGAGCTGTCCCGCATCCAAGAAGTGAGCAGCCACCAGAGGAAACGCATCGCTGAGATTCTCAACGGGCTCATGAAGGACCTGAGTGACTTCAGCACCATCGTCGGAAACAAGGACATCAAGCTGGTGCGTGGAGCAGAGGCTGCAGGTTTCCAGACAGTATCACTAACCAAAGAGTTTGCCGAGGGAACAAACAGAGTCAAATCAGGGAACACTGAAATATAGCGCTTCATGTTTCTGTCAAAAAATGAGAAAGTACTTTGTTGCATTTTAAGCCTCTTTTCTTAAACCTTTAAATCCCTGTCTTTCCCTAGTATCAAAGCAAGAAAAAAACTGTTAAATATTTAGGCCATATGGATTCAATTTCCACAGAAAATGCTTCATGGCTAGAGTTAGAACTCAGGTAAAAATCCGTTCTCAAACCAGAATCAGTGCAACTTGATATTTACCGTGAAAGCAGTGATAAATATGTAAGTTTAATATCATATAGAAGATTTGGACTTCTGATCTTGCCTCATGCTACTCAAATTAAAAACGTTTTCTTCTATGCATTCTTCAAAATGTAAAAATCATTAGGTAAAGAATTGCTTTGTAGCCCACAGCTATAATAGCTCATGTACATAATTGAATATATGATGGGGAAACTGTTTCCAAGTATAAATAGCCCTAACCCTAATGTATTCCGAGCTAAGACATGTGACCCAAAGAGGGACTGAAGACCAAGCAGAAAGTTTAAATTTCACACTGTACATCAAAGCCATCTTTATATTCACTATATTTAATGTGCTTGTTCCAAAGCATCACTAAAGCTTTTATGAAGTTTAAAATATGACACATGAAGTTGGTTTATAAGCATATCACTATCATCTATAATAGGTTCATTTCAAAGCATCTGCTAAATGATGATGTGAAGCTAATGCAAATTGCCTGAGAGAGTGCTTGTGAAAAGCCTCCCTGCCTCTTCAGCCTCCCTGCTGACTTTAAATCCCCCCCCCCCCCCATTCATCCCCAGCCCATGGAGATCACCGGCGCGATCGAGGAGGAGTTCACCGTGGCTCGCCTCTACATCAGCAAGATAAAGTCCGAGGTGAAGTCCATGGTGAAGCGCTGCCGCCACCTGGAGAACCTTCAGATGGAGTGTCACCGCAAGATGGAGGAGACAGGACGAGAGCTGTCCTCGTGTCACCTGCTCATTTCACAGGTGATGGACTGGTGGAAATCAGAACTGGAGAAACTGGAATTTTGGCTTCAGGAGCTTCTTACTCAGATTTACTGTGTGTTTTGCATTCTGTACGTTGATGTGGTTGCCTGAGGCCTTCATGGTGTTCATTTTACTCTCTCTTGTAAATGAAGTTCCCTCATGAATAAGGATCATAAATCATTTGTGTAAACGATATATCGCCGAGTGAAAAGCACCTTATCCTTGGTGTAAAGTTGGGTAGACAACCTTTGCTCATTAGCATCCTTTCTGAATCTATAAAAATGTTGTTTGACTTTCAGCATGGGGCAAAGATCCGTTCTCTCACGGAGTACATGCAGAACGTGGAGCTGAAGAAGAGGCAGCTGGAGGACAGCTACGACTCTCTGAGCGAGGAGCTGGCCAAAGTCCAAGCTCAAGGTGAAGTAGACCCACGTGTTACTGTGGAAGAGTTGTACTAGCAGGTCGTAGCTCCCTCACAATATGGAGCCAGTCAAACATCAAAATCCTCAGAGGAACACAGACATCAACCTCTTGGTGGTGATAAATGAAAAGGCCTTTATCATCAGGGAACCATGATTGTCTGTATGAATATTATCTCAAACCAATCGAGCAGATTTTGAGATATCGCATAGGAAAAATGAAATTTTCAACCTGCTGGTGGAATTTCTGGATAAAGTCAGAAGCACCAGCATTCATACACTTGGCATCATGAATATATTTAAGATTTCATGAAATTCCGTCTAAACTTTGTTGAGATATTTCAGTCTGTACCCAAGTGCTGGAACATTGGACCAGGCACAGAGCTGTGACTAAAAAGACAAAATACCAACTTATGTACAAGTTTTTGGGTGAAATCCTGCCAATCATGTAGTTCAAAGATCAATATTGCACACATGGCCAGTTCAGTATGTATGAAATAAGTATTGCATTTGTAATCAAAGAGTTTGCCTCAGGTTGAGATATTTTATCTATGAAAATACCAAACTTAGAGAAATTTGAGAAGACTCTAATGTGAAAGAGGAAAATATCTAAATGGTGAGAAAAGCCAAAACGGCAGATTTATGACTGAAAAATCAGGCGAAATACCGAGCTTCAGGAACAAGTCTGATGGACAATAAAACTGTCGGCTAAATATAAATTCAAGGAGATTAGACTTTTAAACCAGCAAAGTCTTCCAACTGATAATGTGACATTTTGCTGACAGGTTTTAAATCATAAATGATGCTCTGCTAAACACTGCGGGACTTTTCTTAACGACTGCACAGTGAAGGACGCTACACACACTAATCTGCATTGTAAATTTAGCTGAATCGCTCACTTGAGACGCCAAAGTCACATTTAATGTTAATGTTCTGACACGGTCAAACAAAATCACGTCTAAACAAAATGGAATCTAAACAGACAACAAATTTGTCTTAACTCCAGGAAGCTGAGGGGAACTGGAAGGAACCGCTTCCCGGCTTAGAGCGGTTTTATTGGCATTAATGAGGAGTTTCAGCCGGTGCCAGAAGCCTTTCTATTCTGTCAAGAGGGAGGAAAAAATGGGTAAATGCTAATGAACAGTTTAGGCTCCAGAACATTTAACAGCACCAGCAATAATGGTTCATTTGAAATTAGTGCAGGGTTCAGCTGACTGCAGACAGTCCCCCAGGGCACTGACACAATTCAGGCCAAAGGCAAATCGGGCTAAAGGCAATGCAAGTCATTCTTCCCGAGGAGAGCCACAGAGCTGCAATAAATAACCCGTGGATTTCAGGGCAGGTAAATCAATTCCATCCCCACTCCAAACCCGAACCAGGCACTCCTCCAGTCCTTACAGAAGTAGATAAATACAATGTGCTGCGGGTCATGTTAGGCACGTAGCCTGGTGCAGGGCGCCGCGCTCGTAATTTCATCAGCAGACAAACAGGAACAGCAGTGAGCAAACAACAGATCAGATCAGCGTGATGCAGTAGCTGTCATCTGTGATAATAGATAATATCACGCCCAAGGCATGACAAGGACCACGCTGACCTCGCCGTGAACACCAAGCGTGCTACTGCTGTGCCGTCAATGTCAGGTCGCTGTCACCTCTTCCATCTACATCAGTGCGCTCCTCGCTTTTATCTTCCCATCTTTTTCCTCCCCCTTCTTCCTTCTTCTCTCTCTTACCATCGATCTCTCATTGTCTCCCCTCTCCTAAATGTGTGTTTCAGAGAGCGTGTCACAGATGACCAGTGGCCAGAATCCAACGTCTGCCCTGGACTGCAGTGATATAAAGGTAGTCATGACTACAGTGAGAGCAACCTGGTGTAGTAAGCTTTTATCGCACCTCGGCACTCAGCTGACTGCGGACGTGCATGTGTGGATGTGCATCTATTACGGCATTTAAGTGTCAGTATGCTGCATCCGTGCCGCAGCTGTAAGGGTGCATCACCGTGCATACAAGTGTTTCTGCATGTTTAAATTACTGCAGGGCTGTAAAGGAACCATTTGACATTTGAGAAAAAAGACTCCCTATATAGAAAGATGAGAAATCCAGTCCGTTTTCCTATTGGGACGGAAAATATAAAGCTACAGTGAGTGGCCCAGTGAGCACTCTTCCCATGCTTAATCATTCTAAGAGAGGGGGGAAATTGGAACATGATTAACTTTCATGTAAAGATTCATTTTACTATCTGAAATTGAGTCATTTGAACCAATACAAGCTGGAGAGTCTGAAATAGCCTGATGATTAAATTATTTATGCCATTCATGTGTCGGGGGAGGCAGCAGGAAGTCAGCCGGCTCGTCAAGAGAAAGTCTCAGACAGGCATGATGCCAATTGCCAAACAGGAGAAAGACTCCACTGAGCTATGAGAGCAGACATCTGGGAAAATGGCAAATTGTATTTTGTTTTGTTTTTTAATGACACAACGGGTCAAGCAAGATATAAGGTGGTAACAATGAGCTACAGAAGCACTGCAAGGCAGAGTTTGGTACCTTATGGCATCACCAGGCTTCATTCTTAATGACGCAATCTGTGTATGTGTGTGTGTGTTTAATGCCCTAGTGGCTTTGCGTGTCTACATGTGCACTGGTGTGTGTAATTTCCGACTCTCTTGTCATTTTTGTGTACATTTATTCCCACCTCTGGGTGTTCTCTCTCTCTCTCTCTCTCCTAATATGAACCGTACGTGTCTCTCGCCCCCTCTTGTCGCCCGTCCCTCAGAGGGCCCTGGAGCAGCAGATGGAGTCGCACCGTGAGACGCACAGCAGACAACTTGGCCACCTGCGAGACGAGATCAACGTGAAGCAGAAGATCATCGACGAGTTAACGGAGTCAGTGCTTCATTATTATTCCTCACCTTCTCTGATGCACAAGAACATACAGTACATACGAATGCAAATATACAATACAATACAAATATATAAAGTTAAATGTCATGGAGAAAGCATGTTTATATTCAGGACTCGACTGTGGTAGTATACAGTGCAGGTCATACATGTGTCCAGAGACATTGTACCAGCGGCTTCTTGGCTCAAATCAGAAATTCAATTCTACCCTCAAAAGCAGTGTGAAGGCTGCAGGGCGGAGCCTCTGGAGGGACTAGGGCACATTTCCCCGCTGGCCCAGGGGGTTTTGCTAACAGCGAAAGAGCAGCTGCAGAGAGAATGAATAGACATGTGGGGCTGTGCTGCTTGTACTGCCGGCACATCCTGATTTGGAAAGGCAGCTTGAAAGTGGATGGATGGATGGATCAATATGAGCGAGGTATAAGCTGAAATTAAGGGAAAGTATCAATATAATAAATCAATTCAATCAATCCATTAATTAAAACTAAATCAATTTGGCCTATATTCTTAAAAACCCGATGCATCTCTACCCTAAAGGGCGACTCTTTAGTTTTGACACATGCATAGAATGAGTCTGTGAGGGAGTTCATTTTCTGCTTTTTTGTAGCTGTAACCAGCGGCTGCAGCTGGAGCTGGAGCAACTGCACGATGACTTTGAACATCTCCGGGGCCAAGAACATCACAAGAGCCGGCAGCTGGAGGAACTGACGTGAGTCTCTCCTTTACCGTCCTGGCCGGCTTTCAAACACTTCACCATATGGAGGCCCGGGGGCTGAGCTGCCCCTTTGTATTCACCGCTTACATGTCTTCTCTGTCATTCGTCTTCCCTTTGTCTGTTTACTTTCCTCTCGCTCTGCAGCTCTGATGATTTATTTACAGTACGCGTCTCTCGGTGTGGAGGGATGCATTCATACGGAGTGTGGCTAAAATTAGCTGGAGGGCTGACCCCTTAACCCTCTCCATGCATCTTTCTCTTTCTGTCTCTACCTCTGCATCCCATTATGAGGTTTTGGAACACGGTAGCAGCTGGCAGCCAACAGGCCGCATTCTGCCCTGACCTTTGCAGCATATTGCATCAGATGGCAGCTGGGCACATGCTGCCTTTGTTCCTCTTTCATTAATTAACCCGAAGAATGTGGTATCTATTGGGGTAAAGAATTTTCCACCTCTCTGTCTATCGATAGATTTCTCAACGAGCGACATGAGCAGTCGAAGCAGGACCTCAAAGGGCTGGAGGAGACTGTTGTAAGTCATTATTTGCCGTCACGATTGACTTGGCCTCGGAGGCCACTGATCCACTAAATGCTTTCTAACTGCACCATTTCCTTTCCTCCGTACTGTAGGGCCGCGAGCTGCACAGCCTGCACAACCTCCGCAAGCTTTTTGTTCAAGACCTGACGAGTCGAGTCAGAAGAGTAAGCCAACCTTTATTTCTCCACATAGAGCCACTGGAGCCTGAGAACGTGTGACTGAGTGCAAATGATAATTTTGAGTGTTCATTCCTCTGTGCCATAGTTTTCGGGTTGTCTGTCTGTCCATGCATCCTTTCTTGTGAAAATGATATCTCAAGAATGCGAGAGGGAATCTTTTCAAATTTGGTAGAAACGTTTATTTGGATTCAAAGAGGAACTGATTCGATTTTGGTGGTTGAAGGTCAAAGGTGATATATCATGAACACCTGTAGGGAATTCATTATCTGGCACAAATATTCACTTGGGCTAAAAGATGGCCTGATTAGAATTCAGAGGTCAAGATACTGTGACCTCTTTTTTACCCTGTGAATATGTTATCTTTTGACCAGTTGTCACTTCTCAGAGATGAATTGAGTCGATTTCAGAGGTCAAAGGTCAAAGTGACCTCACCTGAGACTGAGAAGGAAAGTGTATGAAAACTGAAACTGCACTGGTTGGTGGAGATTTACAACTGCAATGCGGCATGTCTAGCTTTTAACACAATGGTAAAAGATCTCTGCTTTTTCTGTTGACAGAGTGCAGGGATAGGGCCTGATGGGGGATACATCACCCAGAAACAGAAGATTTCCTTTCTTGAAAACAACCTGGACCAGCTTACAAAAGTTCACAAACAGGTAACAACAAGCAGCTGATCTCAGATTATAAATTATAGAGACGAAGACAAAAAAATGCCCTGCCTCTGCCTGTCCTCCACCGCTGGATGTGGACAAATTATCTGATTTCCCACAGCCTGGAAGCTTAATTCTCACTGTGCAGTGAGGCAGAGATGTCTTATCTGAGAGGAATATGAGAAGAGGACAAAAACGAGCGGGTCCGAATAAAATACAGAGCACTGTACACTTTCTGTGCTTCTCCGATGGGCCAAAGGAACATTAGCACCATCATTCATTTTATGCAGCAACTTAGCATGAAAGTCTCCTTGAAAACAGAGCGTCAGAAGGTGTTAAACCAAGGTGAAGACGCTTTCCTCCCGGGGAAGGAAACCACACAGCATAAAACTGTTACTCAGATTTGATAAACACAAATGAGTTCATCCTCATTCAGGTGCACACGAGCATCGCAGTTTTTCCCCTCCAGCTGAAACACACAAACCTTGAGCTCGGATGAGACATAAACGTACACACACCTCACATCCTTCTTGAATATTAGTAAATGGACTACAGCAAGTGTTGATGTGCTAAATGTTCTGGCACACACACACACCACACACACACACACACACAACACACACACACACACTCTCTCTCTCTCTCGGGCTGCACTGCAGCAGTTTGTCAGGCAGAAAACCAATCCTATAAGTGGCTGCTGGGAGAACCCCATTCCATCTACCACCTGCTGATACTGTGGGAATAGAAGACGAAAGACATGGCCATAAATCAGCAAACTCCCGGGGGAAAGTGATAAGGCTCCAAAAAGACAGGCAGTGGACAGTGCACTGGGCTAATATGCATGTCCCTGCCCCTGCACACAAATATCACTTACTTCCCATCTGAATTTTTCCTCCATTTTCTCTTGAAGTTCCTCACTACCAATCAATAAACTGGTGCTGCCAAGCCTCAGGTGGAGCTATTGAATCCCTGAGTCCTCTGTCCTCTGTCTGCTTTTCCTGTTAAATAACTTTGTCACTTTGCTAAAACCTCAGCCTCTCTGCAGGGGACACATTCGTTTGCATGATCACGCAGCAGCAGACTCCCTGGTGCTCAGCCATGGATTTTTCACGTTTGCCTTTCCCTCTTATAGGAAACATGATGTTTGCACCAACGTAAAATCCATGAATCTGCACTAAAGTCATTAACAAATATTTTACCTAAAGTATACTTTTTGTCCTCTGAAGAGATCAGACTATCATTCCAATACTGGTATTCAGAAAGAGATGTGTGCATTCGCTGGAACAAAGTCACCTTAAGTTTTAAATATGAAAATGGGAGCGATTTGATGGTCATCCCAGACAGATCTCAACAATATCTTTTTAATTCCTGAATATTCGTCGATTTGGCTCCATCAGCCTGCTCCTCAATGTGAACATCTGGAGGGAAAAAAACTAAAGTTAAGGTAATGGGCAGATCTAAATGATAGAGAGAGAGTATAATATAATTATAATTCTCTCTCTCTCCGCGGTTACCTTGGTGAAGGCTCAACAAGGCTTTTGGGAAATGTGGTTCCGATATCTGCTGCCAACAGACACTGGCAGCGGGACCTGACTAACTGGCTGCTTCATGCCTCGAACAGGGTCTCTGACCAGAAACGTCCAAATAAAAGAGTTTCCCACTGATTTGCGTGGATATCCTGTTCCACTCATCCTGACTAAACGGCTGATAGTAACAGAAAATCACTCTCTTCACCTCCAAATAATTTGAGTGCGCACACAGCAATCATAGGTCGTAATATTGCTAAATTCGAGTGTATTAAAAAGCCGTTTGGAAGTCGGCTCTTATTCCTGAGCTGGGCCACATGATGTGCCTCACTTCACAGAGCTCGCAGAAATCCCATTAATACTGTACATGTTGTTGTTGTGTGTGTGTGTGTGTGTGTGTGTTGCAGCTGGTGCGTGACAATTCAGACCTTCGCTGTGAGCTTCCGAAACTGGAGAAACGTCTTCGGTCTACAGCCGAGCGAGTCAAGGCGCTGGAGGGTGCGCTGCAGGAGGCGAAGGAGGGCGCCATGAAGGACCGCTGCCGCTACCAACAGGAGGTGGAGCGGATCAAAGATGTCATGAGGGCCCGCAATCCCTTCCGCCGGCCCCATGCTGCACAGATTGGTAACGCAAACACCTCATCGGCAGATTGAACCCTTTTTTAAAACGACTCAATAAACAGCCATGACGAGCCGCTATATGTGTCGTTTCAGTAGAATTTATGTAATCAGATCATGATAAGTATCTTCTAATCTGTAGGTAGGCAGTGATCCATTGCATCAATCCATTAAAATCTGATCTGTGGATATTACCGTGCATTATTCCAGCGTTATTCCCACACGGCTGCTTAGGACATCGATTGTTTTCTTGTAATCCTCACAACTCAGTCCACAATTGGATCACACACAGACACACAAACGCGCACACACACACACACACACACGAGTCACATCTGCAACCCCTTCTGTTTTTCTCACTCGCACAAGTGCAATCATCACGTCAATTTATCCTGTGCAGCTCAGCGGCCTCACAAAGACTCATCATCAAAATTTGATCAAATTTCTTTAACCAGCCCGTCTCAGGTACCTGCCGGAGGAGCTGCAGTCCTCTGAACATTTAACGATACATATCAGTTATTATATCAGAGCTGTTTTTCAAATGAAATTCAAGAAATGAGGAAAGTAAATCCTCTCAAATCCTCTTTGTTACGTGTTTGGTTCTGCAATGTGAACTGCCGTGTGTATCTGGCAGTAACATTCCCTCTATTTGACATCTGTAGTTGGGCCCTGCATTTCACTGTGGGGGGGGGGGGGGGGGGGGGGGGGGGGGGGGGGGGGGGAGTAGTCATCCACCTCATGTCTCTGTTGTGGCTCCTCACAGGCAACATCCATTGTTGGATTTTCCTCCCTCCACTCGCTGCCCTGAAATTGACTTCCTTCCCTTCGGCAGATCGCCATCATTTCAGCCACTGCATGAGTGAGCTGCTGTCTGATGGAGCTTTATGATCCAATCATGTTTCATATTCAGAACCGGAATCTAAATTAATTCACCAGGTTGCCATAGATTCTGAGAATTAAACATTTATGACAGCTAGTTGGAATATTTTGCATGGAAGGATTTACACAATATACTCGTTTCTTTTGAGGGGAAAAACAGTTTAATTAGAAAAGCAGTGTAATCAATTGTTCACTGGTTCAGCCGAAGATAATTACTCTCATACGAAAATATGAATTCGTTGAAATAAATGGGACGCGCCGGCTGTTGTGAGAAAATGAGCTATTGATCTGAGAGTATTTATAGAATCATTTGTTTCAGGATTATTCCAAAGCTCCTGTGACGTTCTGCTGTTTGTTAACATGTTTTCTCATTATTCCAGTCGCATTAAACATGTTGTGCTGTTTATTGCCACAGTGGACAAGCATTAGATAAACAAATATGATGTGTTTGTCTTTTCTGGATCAATGGATCGATCAATCCTCTGTTACCGTTTACAGCCAAGCCGGTGCGTCCGGGCCACTACCCACTCTGCTCTCCCAGCAACCCCTTCTTCATCCGAGGCTACAGCGAACACCCCGCCGCCTTCTGCAACGCCGTTTTCCACAACAGCAACAACCACCAGGCGGCGGCCTCTGCGGCTCCTGCAACGCCAAAGAGCGAGGCCCGGTTACCCGAGGGCGACTCCAACAGGAACAGCCCCGTCAAACACCTCGAACCCAGAACCCCGATCGACGCACACGACAGCGACGCCCAGAACAACACGTGAGTAAACACAGCTACATGTGGCAGAGTTCAGGAGTAAATCTTGATTAAAGGTCGACTTACTGGCTTTTCTTCTTGCTTTCAATCACACCCCCACTTTCTTGACTGGAAAAATAATCAAGTAATTGAAATTGGCCAAAAATGTTTTACTCAAGCTTTTTATAAGGTCTACTGACAAATTTTACCTTGTGGCTCCAACCACTTTCTGAGCTGGAGGACACTGGTTTGACAAAATAATCACAAGATTAAGTTATTTACTTTTCCAAGGCTTTCAACCGCAGTTGACAAGACAAATATCCGTTCACCAGGCCACAACATTACGCAAAGGTTTTAATGGTTATTGATTTATTGGATGTTGAGGAGGATTAATGGACATAGAGGGAAAGGATTGAGATGAGGTTGTGTCTGATTGGTCTGGGAGGATGCACCGGCGATCGGGCGGAGGGAGAGTCAGTGTGGGGGGGTCCGCTTCAGGCATCAGTCCAACTGTGCTTATTAGGAGGCCTACAGCCAGGACCTAGAATGAGACGTGCATGAGGTACGAACCAAAATGAGTAACAAAGGATGAGGGAAAAGATGAAAAAGGGATGTGGGTAAGGATGAGCAGAGAGAGAGGGATGAGGTAGAAGGGTGGATGGATGAGGGGATGTGGTTAGGAATGAGGGAAAGAGGGGTGTGGTTGGGGATGAGCAGAGGGAAGGGAAAGGTTGGGTCAAGAACTCTGAGACAAACAGGGCGCGATGGGTTAACCAGGTATATATTGGCTTTACAGGAGATCAGAGGTGTGGTTTAGGTCTTAGGTCTTAGATCTTTAGATCTCTTGAAAGAGTGCAGAGGAAAGCTAAAGCTATAGGCGCTAAAAAGTAGAGACCAATTTGTCAAACTGTTATTTCTAGGATCAAGAAAGAACTTAAGTTTATTCTATCAACGTTATGCCTACAAATAAACAGTGTCCTGCATTATAATTTCCTGCCTGTGAAGACCTTAATCATTCAACTTGTTCTATAATCTATTTTAACTTTTTTGTTTTCACTTTTTTTTAAACACAAACTTATTTAGTTTAATATAAAACCCTTGAGGTTTTGAACCGGGGCTCTTGCAGCGACACTGACACATGTGCTGTTTGCAGACTTCCAGCTGAAGCAGCGAGCCCAGCTGACAGCAACACTGCAGAGATGCTCGACTCAGAGAACGGTGAGGTCCTGTTGAAACACTGAGAGATGTTGTGATTACAATCAGCGGGCGAATCCACTCGTTTCTTAGTGATTTCCATTATTCCATCAAACCAGCCATTATGTGTGAATGCGTTTAATGTAACTGGTTGTTAAACGGATTCCCAGTGATTCTCCTGCCGCCATGACAACAGTTCTGTCTGCGGTTGTTTTTAGTTTTTCTTCATATCTTCACTCATCTTTGTGTATTAGATTTGTAGTCGACGCATTTTAAGTGTAATTCTGAGCCACTGGTGAATTGGATCAAGTGTCCATAGATTAACGGGAGATGGCCATGTATTAAAATTCTACAAACGTTCAGATCTCTATGGAATACAGCTGCTGTTCAAGGCTTTCGTGTGTGTGTGTGTGTGTGTGTGTGTGTGTGTGTGTGTGTGTGTGTGTGTGTGTGTGTGTGTGTGTGTGTGTGTGTGTGTGTGTGTGTGTGTGTGTGTGTGTGTGTGTGTCTGATGAGCTACAGACTCTGAGATAGATTAGGCCTGCAGTGTCATTACTCAGCCAGACAGACAAGTAGTCAAGCAGACAGGCTGAGTGCCCACCTCTGCCTCTGCCCCGGCTGTGGCAGTTTTAGAGTTGTGTAACAACACCGCAGCTCTTTGATTCTCCAGGAATATCAATAAAAGTCCAACGCAGGGTTTGAGCCAATATATCAATCTGCAGCAACATCACCAGCCTGGTATTAAATATGAATCAGGGCGGCACGCTTGTCTTTTCCTTAAAACAAACTCAATACTGGCAGTTATCTGAAGATTTGTTATCACTAAAGCTCGAACTAGAACTCTGCAAAATAAATAGTCCGCCAGTGCCTACATTTGTATTTTGCATACTGTAATATGTTATATGATATGTATATTTTCAAATGCATAACGTTTTAGCTAAGATATGAAGTTAGTACAAAAGTAGTGTTTTAAATAAAATTCTTTCATCAAATTTAGCCGACTAAACTCACAACACACCGATCCAAAAGATTTTTAAATATATAAAACAAGAACTAAATATTTCTAAACACCTCAGAAGTTATTAGAATTATGTGTAATATTTAGTTTTCTTTAGATATGCCCATTATCTTTGCTCCTGTCACACAACTCTCTGGTGAAACCACAAGATATCAGCACGTCTTTCATGTAACAAAAAGTAACAGTGTCATCACAGGCAGACAACGTGATGAGGTGGAGGCTTTGGCTTTCTGCTGCAAATAGAATTAATGTTGTAACTATTATGGTTTTACTTTTTGATAGATTTTTAAAAGGATTGTGAATACAACAATTTCCTGCGGCCAATCAGGGGGCTGCCTGCAGGAAGTTTAGTTTTCAGGAGGGCGTAATTTTCTCTCTTTTTTATTTGGTACTTTTTCCCCAAATTGGACACATGACCTTTTTTTGGGAATTCAACTGCTTATACAGTTTTCTTCAATGTCCACTGAAGTCAAACTACTGTGTTGCGTGAATTTAAAGAAGAGCTTAAGGGAGAGTGAAAATCTCAAAGGCAGTTACCTCTGTATCCATATTTCTTACTCTTTGGTCATTTCTCTACCGACGAGATTAAACTCCGCAGCCTTAAAGCCGGAGGTCAAGCATGAGCTCCCTTGATAGCGGCATACTCATGAAACCCAACCCTGAAGTAAGTGGAGTTCCCTCCATGAATAATAATGAATAAATCCATGCCGACTTTGCTTTTCATTTGCCGCCGATTGAGTCATAATCAAACTTCACTGATGTGTCTGGGTGTCACATAAAAGGCTGAGTGGATGTTTTGCAGCATGAATCCCTGCCAGATAGAACGTCTTTGAGGATTGGTGAAGTTCAGTCGGTGCCAGGAGTAGGAAGGATTTTGATTCAGCACATGACACAAAATAATTCAGTTTATTAGGTTTTTACAGAATGTGCCACAGCGATGTCTCCACAAATAGAGACGTCCCAGGGACTCAATTTTCCATTTAAGTGCTGTTCTGCTGCACTATCGATCTGACTGTAATTGTGAAGAGTTTCCTGCTTTCCAAAGGAAGCGTTCTTTCCTTTTTTTTTACCACTTGTGGGGCTTTGTTATTTATGTTGCTAGGTGCCATAGTGGTAGAGGTGAGATTAGGATCATCAGAGGAATTACAGCGTTTGTCACTTGTTCAGTGTAAAATGACCCGTGTTTACATTCTCCTCGCAAGTCGCACAGGTTATGACCTCACAGCAGTGATCAGATTGTCAACGAGCGTGAAATGAGCTGTAGTTATGTCCACGTTTAAATTTCCCGATGTCACTCTTCAATTTATTCCACCTACGACATTGACAATCAACGATCTCCGCTAACCTCCTCCATGTGGGAGACGTGAAGAAACACATTTCTCTCATGTCCTTGCTCTTACTAATGAGGTCGGATCAATACAACGCTCACATGCTCTGTGTTTGAAAGCAGTGACAAACACCAGATTCAGTCATTTATGTTTCGAGGACACGTTGAGCAGCTGCTTGTTCCAAAGTCATTTGTCGGGAATTGTCTTTGGCTGTTTTTAATGAATCCCACAGGTGTGAGTCTGTGATAAACCCACTCCCCCCCCCCCCCCCATGTACACACCACCCACCCCCTCACTGTGCACATGCCTGCCTCCTCATGCACCTCTCTCTGTCCACAGGAAACACCACCGATATCAATGACAACAGGTAAGACTGGACTGCACCTTATTTCCAACCTGCATCAACACTTGCTGCTATTTGCTGCTGTTTCACTGCAGAAGTTCACTCATTATCATATCATTGACAGGCCGACACCTCCAGAGAGTAGGATTCTTTCAGCTGTTTATTTTCTAAACCTTCTGTAATGGACTCGATAGTTTGGCTCCAAGTGAAGGTCCTGAAAGGTTTTCCTTAGGTTTTATATATGAGATCTTTTACATTTATATAGCAGCCAACAATTGTTTTCTATGTTAAGATGTAGTGGAGATATGAAATCACAGTCTCTGTTGGTAGATGGTGCCTACGTGCCAACATAAGGTCTCTTGAAGCATTAGTTTTGGTTCAAGATGCTAATGTTAGCACAACATATAGTGGTTATATTTATATAACCTTTAATTCATAGTTGATCAGCTGTAGATTATTGCCAATGCCAGAAGGATTAACTCAATACCTCTGGAACTGTATCTGTGATGATTGTCAGTACGGGCAAAGAACAGGTCACTGCCACGTGCACTGATCCTTGAGTTTGACGACCAGCTCCTGACTCGCCTCCCTCACTGCTTTGTCTCTCTGCTCCATCACTGCCCCCTTGTTGCTGCCACTGCCACTGCTGCTGCTGCTCCTGCTGCCGCTGCTCCTGCTGCTGCTGCTGCTGCCGCTGCTGATGGCGCTGCGGCCCCCTGTGATTCTGGTGTGTAGGGGTAGCATGAGTCTGAATGTGAATTCTGTGTCCAGAACTGACGTCTGTGACAATCAGGACCCAGCCAAACTCTTCAGCCTGCCACAGGAGGCCTCTGCCAGCTAATAGTCCTGAGCAGGTAAGAAGGCAGAAAATCACAGGAACACCCAGATGAGACTGAGATTTATTTGCTTCAGAACACAGTTGCATGAATCACGGGTCGGGAATGAGACGATTAAGCAATGTCACAGTCAACAAATTAACAAACAGCGCCTCACTCCACTGAATCTACCCACGACAGTTGCGTAAAACCACCTGAAAAATCAATTTTTATACATATTCAAACAGATAAATTCTTGGAAAACCTGAAGTAGAAACCGCTATTAAATCTTCTGCTCGTTAAAGTGCTCGTTACACATACAAATGGGTTTAAAGATGATTTAAATTCAAAAGCAGTTTGCAGGCACCGCTTGCATGATAACATCAACCCTCACACGACTGAGGACTGGAAACTGCAGATACATTTGTGAGACCTTGTGGATACCAATGTCAAGTTTGCAGGAGATCAAATTTATGTTGCAAACTGAAGCTTGAAATTTGAAACAGGTGTTAAATAAAACACTTAAACCCTGGGAGCGTTTCCTCAGTCTCTACTGGACCCGTTATTCACACAACCTTGACAAATTATACATTCCTTGAAAGCTCCAAGTCTCCTTGCATTTTGAGATCTGCATATCACATGACAGCTGTTCAGACATGTGGTTACGGCTCCACATATTTTCCACAGACCTACTTTGTCCTTCCGTGTATCTTAAGCTGTTTTCAGAAAATGAACTCTGGACGCTGTCTGTACAATGTGGTGTTTCGTGGAGTTTCACAAAAGACGAACGCAGCAGGAGATTCTCTGCTCAGACACGTTCACAACAACAGGGCGTTCAGGCGGGGGTGGGGGGGGGGGGGGGGTGGCGCAGCATGAAGGAGGCTCGGTGCTACGCATTAATTCTGCTGCAGAGATAATGTGTCTTTGTAAACAAGCACATTGACACTGGCATCTGCCCATATCAACGAAAAACTCTGGAATCCAGGTTGAAATCTTTGTCAAGGTCTTTTATATGTAAGGCTCCGGAGGTTCTCTGGAGCCTCTGTCTCAGACTTTTGTGCTCTGACATTCAGCCCCTCTGGATGTCTGAAAGCAGCTTTATTCTTCATATTCTGACTCCTCGGTTGTTGAGGAGTTATCTTTTAAATCATACCAAGGTTACGGCGGTAGCCAAAGAAATGAAGAACAGTGACCTTATTATTTCGATTATTGGATTATTTTGTGTCTTGTACACCATATCAGGGAAGTGCGGTCCCAGGTTAAAGCCAGGAGCTGACCCTGTCTCGAGAAACATTATTATGACTTTATCTGGGCTCGGCTCGCTGGGTCTCTGGGAGTTTGCAGCGGTATATCTGCCAGCAGCCGGGGTGAAGGAACATTTTTACATTTCATTTTCTGCTGGAGCCTCCGACACTAAAAATACACTCACTGTGGGACACTTTTCATAGAAATACTTTAAAAACACAGCGTCCGTGTCACATCGGGTCAGTGGGGGCAGGGGGAGGGGATTAGTGTTTAAATCCTATCCAGGAGTTAAATATTATATAATATTAAATATTGCTTTTGAAAAGGTCCGTATGACACGAGGGGGATTGTTTTGGATTTTACTCTCGCCCACTACTCTCATGTTTTTTTTTGGGGTTGTCTCTTTTTGTGTACTAACGTTCTGCTCAAGTTATGTGCAATAATAAAACCCTGGACCTGGTCTGCAGGCTGAAAACCACATTATACGTTTTTTATGATGAAACGTAAAAATTTAATCTAACTTATTTCTGGGTCTTTAAGACGTTGTAAAGTTTGTCTGTGAAGCAAATGTAAGTTTTGCAAAGTGCTGCTGGATTTTCCATCCTGTCAAGTCTAAATTTGGCCCCAGAGTGCTCCTCGCAGTTCCCAAACACAACAGACTCTCAGCGCAGACACCAGAAATAAAACGACTTGAGACGTGTTCCTTCTGGCGATGTTAGCATGACTCACCGGCTGCTGTCTCCTCTTTTCTCTCGCTCCCTGTTTCCCCCCAAAGTATCTGACTGTGGCTCTTACTCTGTTTCTCTCCGTCTCATTTTCTCTTTCTCTCTCTCTCCAGGTGGATGTTTTTTCCGAGGCCCCCCCTGTAGATCTGCATGCAGCCAATCACAGTCCTCCCAGACTCCCTTTCCTCTCCCATCCTCGCCCAGTGTAAACAGCCCTCTATCTCCTGTGTCCCCCCCTTTTCCTCCCCCTTGCTTGCTCCTCTGCCGCCCGTCCTCCTTTCTGTGCTATGATGTGGGGGGTGTATGTGAGTATCAGTCTGGCAAACACTGCATCTCAGAATCTCGACCTGGCAGCTTACACCCATATAACTGCTGCACCCATTCCCCCTTGACTGGGAAAACAAAAGGGACTTCTAATTGAAAGGTGGGGGAAGAGAAGGTGCAGCGCTGTGGGTGACCACTAGGCAGTGCCGTTTGTCTCAACGATGCAGTCTCAGTGGACGTCAACCAGTAAATGATACATGAAACTGAAATTAAGTCTTTTTATTAATTATTAAAACACGAGTATGGATCAGAAGAGTGAACCACTTGTAATGATACGTTTAACTGTGCATGTCGATGTTGGTCTTCAGCTTTTCTGGGAAAATACACAAAAGAAGAAGAAAGCTTGTAAAGCAACATGATTGTGAAATGTTTTAGTCTAAAACACCAGAACAGAAGAGTGTGTGTGAGTTAGTGCAAAAAGAGATATACACCCTTTAACGTAGGTGTGTTTAAAAAAAAAATTGGAGCCTCACATACCTTCGCCAAGGCCTAACAATCGTTATTATTTAGAAGACATAAGAAAAGAACGGTTAAAGAAAAGGAAAGAAAAATCCTGGGTCCACAACTTAATCCGCAACCACATCAAAAGTTCATGTGTTTTTTCCAGACCCAAGTTTGGTGGAAATAGGTTCAGTAGTTTTTATGTCACATGTCGACTACTGTTGCCACATAGAATGTAACTGAACTACAACACAAACTAGCAGCAGAAGATGCAACCCGGAAATTAAAGACAACCATTTTTTAAAATTTTGTTACCCTTTCAGGATATTTAAGATGTAAATATTCTATATTATCATGTTTTCACCAATTTGAATAACAGGAGTATTAATCCAAATAACACCCAGAAGCCCTTGTGAATCTTGATGCTTGAGCTTGTGACACTGGCACCTTGCACAGGAAGAACCACCGCGCTAATGAAGAATTAGGTTGGAGCGGTCGCTAAAAATAAACATCTATTGCACTTCTGTCCGTCCTGGGAGAGGGATCCCTCACATGTGGCTCTCTCTGAGGTTTCTACGTTCTTTTACCCTGTTAAAAGGTTTTTTTTTTAGTAGTTTTTCCTTACTCTTGTTGAGGGTTAAGGGCAGAGGATGTCACACCTTGTTAAAGCCCTATGAGACAAATTGTGATTTGTGAATATGGGCTATACAAATAAAATTTGATTGAAATAGTGAGCGGTGAAGATCTGTCGCCACGGCACGTCTGGTACACATCACTTGCTTTAACTACAATGACCCGCAACTTGATCTGAATCACAGGTGAAAAACACATTCATCTTTTTTAGGAGGCTGAACGTGTTCAATTATCAGTGAAAAAAAGAAAATTGCCTGATGGGGATCATTTGTGAGATATTCAGCCATTTTCATTTCATACAAGAGCAAAGAAAAAGTGTGTAGCAACTATTTTTATACCGCTAGTTCTAGTTTCAAAGATAATATAATATATTATTTATCGTCTGCTCTATTTTAAGTGTTATTTATTCATTTGCTCCTTACTATTAATTTATGGCAGTTAAAGTGAAGCGTATGTATTTGTTTTGACGTGTTAATGTATTTCCTGTGCTGCAGAATGATAAAATGGGTTCACGTGTGCAGCTGCTGTTCCCAAATGAATTAATGACGATTCTTTAAGATGCAAGTCAGACAGAAACCAAAGCCCTGATTGTACAGTGAGTCATTTAAAGTGGAACTTGTTCTGTAACATAGTATTTATGAGCTCAGCAGGAAACGGGAACCGAGGGTTACTGTAGGTTATCAAGCGTTGTCTTATCCCTCTCTCTCTCTCTCACACACACACACACACACACACACACACACACACACACACACACACCACACACACACACACACACACACACACACACATGCAAAGCCTCAATGAGGTGTCTGACCTTTGACCCCAAAAATACAGTTATATTACATATCCTGTATTACTTGGTTGTTGTCCAGGTTATTTGAGCAGATTACGTTAAAATGACACTGACAGTCTGTTGCTCTCGGTCGACCTCCTGATCAACCAGTCATGATGAGGTCGACGAGGGTGACTGCGAAGGTCTTTTGTGTGTGTGTGTGTGTGTGTGTGTGTGTGTGTGTGTGTGTGTGTGTGTGTGTGTGTGTGTGTGTGTGTGTGTGACAGAGCAATAGAGAGACTCATCAATATGGACGAGTGTTGCTCACAATTGAATACAGGGACAAAGCACATTGGGGAGATACACATTTGTCTTGAGGGACCTTGAAATAAATTACACTGTAATAAGTACTTTTTTAAGTTACTTGGTATTTTAGTATGTATGTGTCCTTTTACAAAAACGATATCATGACAACTTAAATGTAAAATAAGATTATATGTGTGTGTTGATTAGCACTCCACACTGCACTTTATTCCAAATGTTATGGTTCTTGTTTCATTCATTTCACTGCCCAAAGTATATTTTAATAGTAATTTTTTTAATAAATTATAATAGTTATATTAATCAAAGAGTTGCCGTATTGCCATGTTATCTTATTTTGTCTATTAATAATGGGAATTAACCCTTTATTTCTATGAGATTGAAACAAATTGTTTCATACACAATCATACCTATTGTTTCAATGTAAGTTTCTATAAAAAAGAAATTTAGTGATTTATAAAATACTTATGAAGTAATTTTTTCGAGCTCCCTCTTAAATGCAAAATTGTGATCCCTTCACACTGTTACATTGATATCCTGTATGTGCAATATTAAGTGTGGGCTGACATTTAAAGCGTAACTAACAGACCCTCTGTTCTGATGAGACTGAGGCTCATTATAAATGCATGAAGCACTTTATCATATTATTTTCCTAATTCTCTCTCTTTTTGTTCGTCTTCTTCCCTCTTTACTCTGAGTATCTCCTCCTGCAGCTGTCAGACTTTCTAAAGGGTAAAAAAAAAAAGGTCATTCAACTTTATCACTGAAGTTGAGTTTAAATGACAAAGAAACCACCACTTGAACGTGAATGGACTTTTTTTGGGGGGGGGTCCAGTGAAGAAACCAGTCGTGTGTTGTGGTTGTATACTGAGCTGTAAATGTTTGAATGACTGTCCAGTTTATTTTCAGTCTGATTGTTATGTTTGTCTGACAGTAATTGTAACCAGTCTAAAAAAACAATACTCTGGCGAGGTCAGTAATTGTGATACTGTAGCCGAACATATGCAGTAATAGAAATAAGATGAGAATGTCCGAGCGTTTCAAAAAGACAGACGCAGTGTTTGTTTGTGTTTGTATGTGCGTTGGTTGGTTTCCAGTGTGTGATCTAGTGCATGCAGTACTCTCCTGTAGCTGCTGAGAAACAGAACTGTTATCTCATACCAACTTCCAATAAAGATGAAACTGTGTACATATCATTATGACACCGTCTTGTTGTTACTTTCATACCTTAAAATCCTTTTTTACAGGCTCATAAAACTTGATTGTTCTTCTTCTGCGTGAATAAGCACCCCAGTAAATCCAGATCATAGACTTTATATAAAGATGGACGACATGACAGCTCCCCAAAAGTGAAGCCAAAGCGTTTCAATCGCCCCCCAGTGGCTGGTTGCAGTATTGGTCATAGACCCTGCCTCCTTTATGTTAATGTTCGTGACATGGAGCAAAGTAAAACATCAAAGTACACGTAAAATAACCCTTTACATTGAACTTACATAATCAAGTTAAATGGAGTATTTAATGTTATTGAAATACGGAAAGTAAATGTTTAAATGGGGTGAAACATTATGATTGACAGCTGAGACTTATTTGCAAACAAGCGACTGAACAAGAACTTCCTTATAAACTCTCCCAGCCTCAGCTCACTGCCAACAGCTGAGGGAGGTCGGGTGCCTCCCATTGCTCCTGATGAGCTGGGGAAACTGGGACCTGGATTCTGAGCCATATGATCTGCATATGATCTCTATGACCCTGACAGGCATCATCCCCCGTATCCACGATATTCTGGCTTCATTTCTGGATAATAGAGTAAAAACAGCTATAACCGTGTGATCCACCTCAGTGTCACATGCACATCAGCACCAACACACTGCTCATGAACTCATTAGAACTACTGCACAGTTTATAAAAAGCCAAAGTAAGGTCAATCAGGGAAGGTAAACTCTCTTTGCTCCACTTATTGATTTGTTTTGGCTGAATGTCACTGCCCCACTGTTAGTTCATGTTTATTTTCCTCCCTCCCACGATAATGTGAAGAACACAAATTAATTATTTACCAAGAATAATAGTGTCAGCACAAATTGGCCTGTATTATAAACTATATAAATAAACTCCATGTTTCTGTAACTATCATCTCTGGACATGTTTTAAGACACATAGCTTAACGTTGAATAACCATTTGTGAGTGATGTGGTTATTCTAAAAAAAAATACAAGTGCAAATTCTATTTAACGACATGTTTTCTTTCAGAATCTTTAAATCTATTAACTTCTGGACACAAGATGTCTCCTGCAGAACTTCGTCTGGAGTTCAACATGAGGCTTTTCTAATGTAGTTGTGAGGCCGTAAAATAATTTGTGTGCGTCACAAATGAACATGTATGTCCACAGAGACACTTTCCTCTTCTGCAGATGAATGAGGAAACTGTCGAATAGCATCAAACTGTGCACTTACAGTTTGCTCAAGTGAAGCAAAAATCCTAATTTGAAATACTAGGAGCGGGTAAGTGGGGTTAGAGAGCTGAGGGCCTGTCCTGTCTGGGGCCCGAAGCCGGGGGGGACAAAGTTCATAGTAGTAGCTGAGGAGGGACGAGGACACTAATCAGAGGAATTGTGACACAGACTCACTGAAGCACACTCCAGCAGATCTCTCAGCGGGAATCACTGACTGAAGCAGAGCCTCTCACCCTGTGGACCACTGACTGAGCCCGAGGCGAGAAGACAGAGTGAGTACAATACAGACCATGTTTATCATGGATGTCACGTCTGCCCCACTCAGTCTGTGTCTGACATCTGTCGCTTTCAGGATTTATAGTCCACACTTCCTGGTATTGTACAAATTTGTGCAGTTGTGTAGTTTTAAACAAAAAGATAGTATAGAGTGAATCAGATGTGACCGAAATCCTCAGTCTCAGTTTGTTCTGTAAGTTTCAGCAGCTAAAACACAAACGGAAAGACAAAAAATAAAAATGATTAAAGTGCGCTAATCAGTTACGATAAAATAAAGATCGTCACCAGTTTTTCTGATGTGATGCCTTTAAAACTGTGTGTTCTGAGGGAAACGTCTGATTGAATCAGTTGAAGTTCAGTATGTTAATATAATTATGTTAATATAATATTGACTCTGTTCCTCTGATGAGATTATGAAGCACTCAGCTGAAAACATCCGGGGGTCATTCGAAAGGTTCCTTTAAAACGTGACCTCAAATGTTTACTGTGTTCTCCCTTTCAACAGATATGATGTTTTTACGAGTCAAACGTTTGATTCCAGTCGACAGTTAAACGTGATCGATTTAGCTCATTTTATTTATTATTATTATTATTACTTTTGTTACCTCAGTCGACCTGTAATAGGATCAACATTTAACATCGTCCTTCATATTGATCTCCTTCCATACAGAAGTGAGTTGGAGCTAGATATGACAGCTAGATATTTACCATCTGAAATATGAATGCTGCTCATCTTCAAAGTAATACGAGTTTAACAAGCTCTGACCTTGGAGAAACATCTTAAGAAAATGACACTGTCAAGTAGCAGTGGTCCAGGCCTTATACACAATATTATATTTTAAATCCCGGATGAAAATGCTGGTATATGTATGTGAACACTTTGCTAGAATTTAATAACACAATAACCATAATTCTAACTGTATTTATCATATAGTGGTTTGTATCGTATTGTTTCAAATCTTAACGAGTATCGATTATCGATTTTTATCGTATCATGTCAAATTGTATCATTGTAGCAACGCAAGTGCAAAGTAAAACATTACATTTCATTTAGCTGACGCTTTTATCCAAAGCGATTTACAATAAGTGCATTCAACCACGAGGGAACAATCTCTTCAAGAAAGCCACCTAAAACAAAAAGTGTGTTTTCTTCAACATGACCATGCACGATGCTCCTCGCCCTCAACTTACCTCCGGAGAGAATGGTTGCATAACTCTTCAGAAACATGTTTTTCGTCATCTCCTTCTCTCAGTCTGAGCCACACAATGTATTATCTGCATATCTGTGCCGAGCTTATCTGTTATATGGAGATTGGTCCTGAGGAGCGATCAAACAGCATGGATTAGAAAATGAGGTCACTCCGTGTCTCCTCCCTGGAAGTGTGTGTAACACAACCCCTCTGTCTCTGTATCTTATCTACAGTGTGTGAACTCCCACTGGGGCCAGGTACAGACGCTTTATAATTTGTTTACATTGTTTAGCTTGACCTACAGTGACTGGTGATATCGCCGCTTTGGTGGAAAACCACTGGAGGTTACCACAGTTCAAAGCCCCTGACATACACAATATGTTCAGAACCTGGAGTTTCAGCGTGTTTTTGGGGATTCACACGAGTATAAGCTCAGCTCCTGGGCACTGATGCTCGTCAGGAATATTAATTCTTCAGCATGAGGCAAGCTGCCAGCAACACAAGCCTGTGACCTGATTTAATCTCTCGATCTATCTTTAGAAATCCTCGCTCGGAAATCGTCAAACATCAACAAAGAGTAAATATCAGTGAATCACATTCATGCCTTAAAGCTTTTTAATGTCAAAAACATTTGATTTTAAATCAATCGTTGAGGATTTTGGTTCAAAGTGATCAAAATTACCTCAGATTATAACCAGGACTTTTCACCCAGAGCTGCGTATGGAACAAACTTTTGATGATTTAGGTCAAAGGGGAGGTTTTTCACATCTCGATTGGACCAATAGAGAACAGGAAAACACAAGTCAGTCTCGAGCTCACATCAAATGTAAACCTCATCAAACCTTTATTGCATGTGACACTAACCGGCAACTTCTGTATGCACAGGCTCCTCCACATTTCTGTGTGGTGTGGCAGTGGTAACCATGACGACTGCAGAGCCACCCAAGGAGCTGCGGCACAGAAACAATAAGGCCCTTCCATCAGATGAGCTCTCCGATCAGGGTATGAGCAGTAATGGAATTAGAATTACAATAATATTTTGTTGTCTGTTTGCCAAATGTGTGTGTAATTACTTACAGACTGAAATAGATTTCAAATCTGTTATATGTGTGTATGTGTTTTGAAAGTGAAAAACAAAAGATTTAAAAACATCCACCAATACTGAACATTACATACTTTTTAGTGAGTTTTGGAGATAATTCTTTCGAACTGAATTTCATGGTAGCCAAGTTGAAAATGTGTGTGCTTTACTCCACCTGCTATTTGTAGGATTATGAGCAGAGGGTGGAGACAATATAACTTGTGTTCTCTCTGCAGTTGTGAGCCCTGGTAACGTGCAGGAGGACGAGCTGAGACAGTGGAAAGAACATGCACAGGTTTACTGCATTTCTTAAATATAACAACATAAGTGTTCAGGCTGTGCAGAGCAAACTGAACGCAGCATAATGTGCAATGTGTGGGATGCTACAGTATAAAGTTCATTGTCTCCTGTTCTTCGTCCTGCAGAGGGTGAAGGTGAAAGTGCTTGAGCAGGTCCAGGATCAGCTCAGTGACATTCTAGACGAAGCTCTGGCTGAGTCCGTTCAGCCTTTCACCCACATCCGGCCGACCATTAACGGCAGGATGACAAAAAAGACCTCAGCGAGGTGAGAAGGAGCCACACACACACGTTGGTCCGGTAGATGTACTCGATCATTGCTGTGAACCATTTTCCTCTTGGTTTTGTTTCAGGTCTCAGAAAATGGATGATGGCAAAGTGTTTATAGAAAGGCCGTCACTGTTGGAGTAAGTATGAAAGGCTGACGGTTGATTTCCTATTCGGTATGCAAACACAGTCCAGATCAATGTGAAGTGGCAATATATCAGTTGTTTACTCGAGTAATCATTTGGGCCATAGAATGTGAGGAAACAATGAACAATGCACATTGTGATTTCTTAAAGACCAAGGTGGACGTCTTCATTGTCTGGTCTGACCAACAAAAACACAAATACACAATTTACAGTCAAGTAAGACAAAGAGATACAGCAAGCATTTGCTTAAAGAATGTATTAAATATTTAAATATTCCATGAAAGATTTTCTATTAATTAACTTATTGATCTAATGATAAATTGTAACTTTGTTTGTATTGATCTTGCTTTCATCACAGTTGCAGCTTCACAAAGTATATTTTTCCATTTACAACATTTCAGGGTTATGTTATTTATTGTAACTCAGTCACATGAATAAACTAGAACGGCACTCAGTAGAGTCCAAACCTCCGACAAGGCCCAACAGTCCTCTGATGAAACCACATTCAAATTGACCAGATCCAGATTCTTGGATCTCCACCAAATTACAGACACTCACTCACATTCTGTCCTCTAAACATGTCCGATTGTTACATCAAGATCCATGAATTATTCTCGAGAAATCAATGAAAATGTGGAAAACACCCACAATGTTGAAGCAAGTGAAGAAACAAATCCTGGATTTATTTAGCTCTTTCTTGACCAATACCACATCCTTCCACCAAGTTCCATGGAAACCCGGTTAGTTTAGATTGAACATAAATAAACTGTAAACAACCTTATATCATCCTAATGAGGGAAATATATGATGTATACGCTGTTTATAAATATGCACATAAATTTGGCACAGTGTGTTTTTTTATGAAATGTTGCTGTTCTGTGTTTCCCTCCTCTCCATCAGTGAGCTGTTTGAGATCAGTCACATCAGGACCATCTACCACATGTTCATCGCCGTGCTCCTCATCTTCTGTCTGAGCACGCTGGCTGTGGACTTCATCGACCAGGGCAGGTGTGTCCCATCATCCCGAAACTCCACGACCCTGAACCAAATCGAATGCAGACTCAATCGCCCTGAAGCTTTTAAAAAACGTCTCCCTCACGTCTTATCTACTCCCCCTCCCTCCCTCCCTCCCTCCCTCCTCCGTCCCCTCTCCCGGCCCCTCTGCTCATCATGGCCGCAGAAAGATTGTGAAATCAATCCCTCTGAGTATTTCTGCTGCTGCGGCTTTGGGGCGGCGCTGTCACGAATTTGGTTTGACGCTCACAGACGCAGGATTGTGAGATTAATTCCTGTGTTTCTCACTGGAACAATAAGCTCCGCTGGGCGATTCCGTTCGATACATTCACTCTTCATTAACATTGATTTTTCAATGGTGGGAAACTGATGAAATGAGAAATAATATTGCACTTGCAACAAGCACATGTTGAATTCTAAGCAAATCCTCCGACATGCTGCAGTGGGCGGGTATTTTAATTTAAATCTATTATTATCATCACCAGAGGGGTCTTTTCATCTGTGAAACAGTAATGGGGAAATAATTAAAGCATTTAATTGTGCCTTTGCATTTATTAAACATCTTCATATCATTAATTGGTCATTCAAAGCCCAGTTTAAAGCTAAAACACTGTTACTGGAACTATGATCGGTATGAGTATTTAAACATCTCACTGTAATAACGATTTGCTCTCCCAAACCCCAGGTTGGTCTTGGAGTTTGACCTGCTTTTCTTCGCCTTCGGGAAGCTGGGTACCGTCATCCAGGCCTGGGTCGTGATGTTCCTCTACACCCTGCTCGTGCCCTACTACACTCTGGTGTTCTGGGCGTCCCTGTACCACATGTTGCCCTCCAAGTTGGGTCTTTCTCTGGGGACGGGCTTAATCCTGTCTGTCGCACAGACCTGTGTCCTGGGACTGTTCCCGATCTACGTAGTCTTAGAGAACCAGCTGCCGCCAGCCTCGCGGTTCATCGTGATACTGGAGCAGGTCAGTGGTGTGTGTGTGTGTGGTGTGTGTGTGTGTGTGTGTGTGTGTGGTGTGTTGACAGAGACTTTGTGTGTGTTTGTTTTAGGAACAAATCTTCTCAGGTGCACAGGTGTAAAAATATGGTGAATACCAAGTAGCACGTGAGTGATGAGTTCCTCAGTTGGATTGTTTTGCCGTCACATTTGTAAAGAACGAGGTAATGCACTGCTTCAGGCCACCATTTCCGCGAATGTCTCCACATTCATCAGAATTGCCGTTAGTACTGGCACATTTTTTGGCTTATCACACACACTGTAGAAAAATTGCATAACGTCTGAGAACATGACTGTAAAATATCCATTAGGGCACAATTCTTTAATTTCCAGCAATACAACTGACCTTAAAAATGTGATATCCACACTAACAGGAACAATGGAATATATAGCTGGTAGCTAGTAATCTATGTGTGTGTGTGTGTGTGTGTGTGTGTGGCAGAGAATAGAACAGAAGACTTGAACCGAAGGTCTAAATAGAATAAACGAGGCAACAAGAGCAGAAAAACCTAAATAAGAGGCCAAATCAATAGCACAGTAAACATGTCAACAGACAAAACCAGTTCACACTCGCCCTTTATGAGACTTTGGTGTGGGTGTAAATGTAATTTTCAGTGACTCATGGACACACACAGAGGAGACAGACATTTCTGAGTGCAGTCACACAACAGGCGACACGACGGTAATGAACCCGACTACAAGGTTTCATTTCTTCTGAGTCTCAAAATAGGAAAAATGTGATTTGTTATATAGATGCTTCAAACCAGTGGCAGGAGTGGACATGTTTCGTATTGATTATACTTGATGTAGCGAAGCCCGTAAACCAGTTCAGGACAAATCAAGTGTCCAGCTACATTTATATGGTGCACTTCCTCTGCCTGCCACATAATGTTCATCCATCCATTCATCCATTATCGACACAGTTTATCCTTGAGGTGAACTCACAGTTGAGGTGGAACTGGAGCCCATCCCAGCTGGACACCAGTGTATCACAGTGCCAACATACAAAATCAAGTCTCACATCCACATACTATCTAATCTCCCCCATTAACTCCATTCTGCATGTTTTGGGATTGTGGGAGAGAGTTGGTGCACCAGGAGAAAACTCACGCAGACACAAGAAGAACATGCAAAATCCACACAGCAGGACCAGGATTCGAATCAAGACCCTTGTTGCTGTGAGGCGACAGCGATAACCATTGTACCACCATGCCGCTCAATGCCAACTCCAGGCCAGCACCAGACTGCTCACCAGGCCACCTTCACCCATGGTGGGGAACTGAGCTGAGCCTGGTGCTAATTCCTCCTAGAAAACTAAGGTTGTCAGGTTGAGTAGCATCACAATCGTCCGTGATACATATCATCTCCTTTCTCTAAGTTTCGGGGAAATGCGTCCAGTAGTTTTTGCGTAATCAAACAACAAACCATCCACGAACAAACAAACCGAGGTGGAAACATAACCTCTTTGACGAGGCTGATGATAAAACCTAGTAAAAAACGACATATTCTGTAGATAGGATCATAGTAATTGATGATCCACGTTATAAACGCAGCCCAGTCAACAGCAGGAACAGAGTGAGAAGAAACCCGTGCTGCCCAGAGGTGGCGTCCGTCCAGCTGGAACCGAGAGAGACAGCATGCAGATCTCAGTGTTCTCAACGTTTGAACATCACACACACGTACTGTAATACCTCCTCATCCTCTTTATTACACTGGGCCCGGCTTCCCAAACCCGCCTTAGTGCTAAGATCATTTTATCTCCATTCGATGGAGTGAGATAATCCCTGTGTGCTCTGATGCTTTTGGGAAACCAAGACCTGATCCTCATCTGACCCGGGTCCATGCAGGCAGTGTGGTTGCTATTCCGAAGCTGTCCATTGATTTGATGCATAAATGGAGGATTTTAATTCATTAAATTGCACAAAAGGAGTGAGTGCTTTCCTGCTCTGTGCAGACGGATGATGTGTACGGCCCAAACTGCAGGTTGCATTAGGTGAAACTGATGTGTTTGAAATCCAAAAGAAGAAATTGAGGCCATAAAGACGTGGGTGGTTGTCGTCGGACACTTTGTCCATTCATGCGATGAGGACAGAAACTATTACTACTGGTGCATGTCTCACTTCACATTATGTCTCTATCCGTTTCCCTCAGATTCGATTTGTGATGAAGAGCTACTCCTTCATGAGAGAAACTGCTCCTGTTATAATGAAGAATACACCAAAGGAAGGTACTGTATTACATTGATGTCAGGTGTATTTACTCCTCAGGCTGCCCCATTACTCACAGTGACTCGAGCGGGCACCAGAGAAAAATGACTAAAGCAGAGCTCAGTTACCGCCTAATGATTCATGCTGAAGTGAGAACTAACAATGAAAACAGCCACATACGTTAACCAACCTGGAGAGTGAGCAGCCAAATGAGGTTCTGTTGTAAAAGTCTGCTGATGAAAGTCAAGACTAAGAAACCAGGAGGTGAAGAAAGTCCCTCACTGCAGTAAAATACCTCCAATAGAAAATAATATAGTCCTTAAAAATGTTAAAAGCGTTAGGGCTGCGTCTGAAGTCTACGGAAGTTATATGGAATGAAACAAGATCTGTATATAAAGATGGACGACGCATCTCCACTTGTTTCATCACAAAAAACGAAGAAGAAAACATCCAAAATAAGTCAAAATAAAATACCGGTGCCATCGTCGCATGCTTTTGACGTCATCTGGAGCCAGAGTTGACCAATCACAAATCAGTGTCAGCTGTCAATCATGAAGTATCTGAAAAACTAAAAACAAACATGCATCAGCGTGTTAAGAAATACTGAAATGACACAAACAATGTTTGAGAAAAATGTATTTATCGTGTACTTCGATTTTTTACGATCTCATCTGTGTTTAACACGTTTTAAATGTCCCCGTTATTAGCAAGAGGTTCAATCTAGACCGAAGTACTGAAAGCAAACAATCAGGAGAATATATTACGGACTTTAAGGCAGATCATGTGGTATAATGGTTTTAACGATTTTGCAGTAAATGCAACTCATTTGATTTTAAAGACAGTCATTTGTTCGCAGGTTCCTACATTAAGCTTCAGAATTCAAAGACTGCACACGATAATATCAGGCCAGACAATGAAAGAAGAGAAATTACATGAGAAGTTTAACGTCTTATCCGTCAGAATTTAAATCAGCTATATTTGGAGCCTCTTTTTAATAATTCAAGGCACTTGAAGCCTCAGAACTGAATCACTTCTAGTTTGATTTTCTCATTAACCGAACTCTCTTTATTTTTCAGGAAAAGGTCCGATAATCCCACCATTTTCCAGCTATCTGTACTTCCTCTTCTGTCCCACTCTCATCTACAGGGAATCATACCCCCGGTAAGACTTGGTTCAATTATTATTTCATGAACACATGTAAACACAAACGACAAATGACAACACAAACTCACAACTCTACACTGAACTCAGATAAACCCTGAAAGATTTGTTCTTCCTTGTGCAATAAGTGCTTATCGTCATTTATAAAGAATTTCATATCAACGCGATTTATTCATTTCACTGTATATTTAGGTTTATACTGAGTCTCATATATATTTCCATATTATATTGTTTCTTTTATTAGTTGTTCTGCTTAATTTATTCGTGTGTGTTTGTTTTTGAAAAGCATCATCAGAATTTATCTAAAGAAAATTAAGAATTCATAGAATTGAGGAACCTTTAAAAAAAGCTGTGTTTCTTATTCCTAATTTGGGCTGAAATGTCTGTGCAGATATAAACAGTTGTCATCAAGCAATGATATGATTTTCTAAACTCATAAGATGTGAATCTACAGCATCAAACTGTTTATTTCTGAAGAAGCAACATCCTGTCTTTCTTCCACAGAAACAGCCACATCCGATGGAACTATGTGGGCAGCACTCTTGCCAAGGTAAGACTCCGAGACTGTTCATCACACTGAGACACTTTCACATTTAAATGGAACGTATTGAAACCTACTGAGAAGCTGTTTGTGGGGTTGACGACCGAGAAAAGATTAAGTTGCTCATATAAATGAAGTGATCGTAAACTACAGATGGTTCACAGCTTTAATATTTGATGTGATAACGTAGATCTTCAGTCTCGTAATTGTGAACATAATCTATTTTGTATTTCATTTGTCTAAATCATTTACAACATTAATTATTATCTGTATCCGTAGATCTTTGGCTGCCTGTTTTACGCCTACTTCATTCTGGTCCGCCTCTGCGTGCCCGTCTTCAGACCCGAGACCAACCAGCCGTTTAGCATTCGGACCATGGTTCTGGCTGTTTTCCACTCAATATTACCAGGTACCAAAAAATTTTTAAAAGAGAGCTGCACACATCACACCCACTACATAAAGCTACGATCACATTTTGTCACTGGAACATATAAATTAATGTGACACGATTAAAGATGCAATCAGATACAGTTTAACTTAAAGACTGGCATGTTTACTGCCCCCTTTACGTGAACAGCTTTCAGAGGAAGTGCTGATATAAAAGCGTCAGAGTTAAGTTATGGATCTTGTGAGACAGCTGGGAGCACTGCACCAAATAAAAGTGTCCCCCCCCCCCCCCCCCCCCCCCATCTCTGTGTTTGTGTGTTTCAGGTATTATGATGCTTCTCCTGTGTTTCTTCGCCTTCCTGCACTGCTGGCTCAACCTCTTCGGGGAGCTGCTGCGTTTCGCTGACAGAATGTTCTACAAGGTGTGTGTGTGTGTGTGTGTGTGTGTGTGTGTGTGTGTGTGTGTGTGTGTGTGTGTGTGTGTGTGTGTGTGTGTGTGTGTGTGTGTGATTCATCATCTGTGGCTCCACCTGTGAGGATCTATATTATTCGGCGACAAGTGAAATTGCATAGTTCACCGAAAAATGAAAACTCCCTCATTATCTACTCCCCACTGTGCCGAGGGAGCGGTGTGGGGAAGTGTGTGAGTCCACAAAACACTTCTGGAGTTTCAGGGGTAAACAGCGCTGCAGCCAAAATCCAATACAAGTGAAATAAATGGTGACCGCTTCTTCAGACGTGAAAAAACAAAACAAAACAAATTATAACCCTCATGGTTGATGCACTTATTGCTTTGGATGAAAGCTTCAGCTAAATGAAATGTAATGTAACGGTGTAAATGACACAGCTGAAGTCGAACTTGAACGTTGGGGCTTACAGACACTTGGCTGACACCACTGGAGCCGTACGGAGACATTTTATGATTTTACGTCTCTCATTTGCTGTGATTTAACTTTTTTTTTATGATAATGTGGCCACATATTTTTCTTTGAAACAGTGAAGCCATATTCCCTTTAAGGTTTAAGGGGATACAATCACACAGATTTGGCTCTGAACAGTGTAACGTAAACATGCAGTATGAATCACATCATTTCAGCCTGTCTAGTGTTTTTCTCAAGTTTAAAATGGTCGTACTCTGCTGCAGTTTTCATTTTGATCCACTGATTTAACTCTCCTATCCTTTTCTTTTCCAGGACTGGTGGAACTCTACATCCTTCGCCAACTATTACCGAACCTGGAATGTGGTGGTTCACGACTGGCTGTATTACTACGGCTACAGAGACTTCCTCTGGGTGAGTAAACAAGAAAACTCACATTAGATAAACCAATCACATGGGTTTTCTTTGCGTTTCCAAATCGACATGGCACACGATGAAGTCTGCAGTCGTCCTGTCAATCAAGTGACACAAAATCGACACACTGAGCCAGCCTGGCCTCTGAACTCTGAGCCCCCCCCCCCCCCCCTGTCTCTCTCTGATCCCTGCAGCTGTCAAAAAGGAAATTCCGAGCAGCTGCCATGCTCTCCGTGTTCATCGTCTCCGCTGTCGTCCATGAGTACGCCTTGGCCATGGGCTTGGGATTTTTCTACCCCGTCATGTTCTGCTTGTTTGCAGTGTTTGGAGGTGATGGATAGAATACAGAACAAATATTTATCAACATGAAATACTCCGACTGTTTATCCCAGATCCCACAGCCTCAACACAAACACAGAGTTGATGTTTAACCACACAAAGACCTTCATTTGCCTCATGTCTGTTCTTTTTTTGTTTTTCCAGTGGTGTTCAACTTTACCATGAACGACAAGCGCCAGAGCCCCGTGTTCAACGTCATCATGTGGGCGTGTCTCTTCCTGGGCCAGGGCATCCAGGTGTGCCTGTACAGTCAGGAGTGGTACGCTCAGATACACTGCCCACGCAAAGAGGTACGTACTGCAGATGTTACCAGAAGGAGCAATACGGCTCGTTCTAGACTCTTATATCTTTCTTTGTATCCGGATGATGCTGATTTGACTCTTTCTTACACGTGACCTTATTAAAAGATCAGGTATAAGGTTTGAGAGACATGCATTTCTTCTGCCGCATCTTTGTAGATTTACACATAATCAGTGGGGCAGTCACTCAAAAACCTTCCTAAAGCTGGACTAGATAAACATCACTACATTTTATTGCAACAAAAATAGTTATTAAACTTTGGCCACATCTGCAACAGAACAGGAACTAGTCTGAATAAAAGCTCATAGAAAGTGAGATTCTGAGCCTCTTTCAGCAGAAATATGATGATTTGTGAATCTGTATTGTTATATTACTTGCTGTTAGCTTTATAAAGGACTTTATAAAAAAAACGTCACCGTTCACTGTTTTAAGCTCAGTGAGAAGCTGCAGTGAAGTTATAGACAAAGTAAATATGAGCCAGTGCAATTGCCACTTAATGAAAACACCATTTAAAGTGTAACGTTCTTATTGCTGCTTTCTACTGGGGGTGATGAGCATAGTATCTTCATGATAATAAAACTGAAATATTGTAGCACACCAGTCGAGCTCATACCTCCACCAAGGTCCAACAGTCCACTTAAATTCAATCAAGCTGAACCAAATTTCTCACACTAATAGATATCACTTCAAGATCCATGAATTATTCTTTGGGAAATTAAATAGATGTCGAAAAATCCTTGATCCGCCCCCTGATCTGTATCCGCACCAACATTTGATGGGTTCTTCCCTGACCTCCACCACATCCCTCCACCAGGTTTTGTGATGATATGTCCACGTAGCAAACCAACAAACCAACAGACGAACGGACATAATAAAACATAATAAAACCTGACTGACAGTGAGATTTGTGACCCTTTCTCCAGGAGAAATATAAAGATATAAGTATTTCTATATATTATATTCTTTATGAGGAGTTTCAGGGCATAAACAACTGGACTGAATTGTTTAGAAGCTCAGTGAGAAGCTGGGGGGGGAGTTTACATGTAGGAGTCGGCTCTACAGTGATGTCATTAGACTGTACTTTGACCCCAGTTCCTGAAGTACTTGGATTGTAAATAGACCAGTAGGTGAAAGTGCATCCAGTCTCCCCGCGTAAGCCAGTGACGGAGTGCAACTGATGTTTTTTAAAACTCTGACATGTATTTAACCCTTAATCAGCCCCCCCCCCCCCCCCCATGTCCAGGCGTTTTAATGAAGTCCCAGATGTGAAGGTTCTTCATGACAGATGGACACAGATGTACTTAACATACTTACTCCTCTGTGAACTAGTACTGCATCTCTGTGTATCACCCCTGGCTGAGGCCTCCTCTACAGCCTGTGGTGTCATTGACCAGCACACACACACACACACACACACACACACACACACACACACACGATGGCTTAACATAGATAACATCTGTCTAAAAATAGAAGTGGTGTCTGTAAAATGAGATTATAATGTGATAATAAAAGGATGTTAATAACACTACTCTGTTCTTTCTGTTTTTTCATCAGAATAGTTTCTGGGAGCTGGTGACGCCTCGGTCCTGGTCCTGCAGGTGAACCTGCCTGTCTCCTGCTCTGGACGGATGAAGGGATGAAAAGATGAAAAGATGAAAATCATGACTAAACGTAGTCGAAAGTGTGGAAGGAAAACTTGAAAGAAGTGTATTTTCTTTTTTATTGTGTCAAGATTTCTTTGGGTCAAGATATGACTATTGCTGCTTTGGTCATAATGTTATCCAGGAGTGATGTTTTCCATGTGTCACATCTGGATTATTACCTCCACCTATTGGAGGTTATGTTTTCGCCCCTGTGCATTTGTTGTTTGTTTATTTTTTAGCAGTAAAACTACTGAACAGATTCCCATGAAACTTGGTGGAAGGGTGGGAAATGTGAGGAATTCAAGAATTTCAGATGTATAGATTTTGAGGAAAGAATCCGACATGTAGGAGACTGTTCTCTATGAATGTGTGCAGTGCGGTTTGATTGAATTCAAGGGGACGGTTGGACCTTGGCGGAGATAACTTTGTATTTGTCTGATTGTATTAAATAGTGTTTTTATAATTCAGGCTGTTTAAAAAAAGTGTTTACTGTTTAAGTTTAAATATTTTATAGCAAGCCCTGAAGGACTCAGACCACAGAACAACTTGTTGTCGACTTCAGTGCTTATTTAATTTATTTCTGCAATATTTGTACGAAAGCTGTGCTGACAAGACCTGGAACAGGTTTGTTTATTCTCATCTTGTAGCGGTTTGAATACACTTGAGAAGGTTTCTGCTTTTTCTTCTCTGAATTAACGAGACAGCCGGAGCCCGAGAGAAGCTTTCATTTCACCGATGTCCCGTCTGTGTAGATTGATCGGACACTGAATGCAATACGCTTCCATACAGCAGCCTCGTGTCTATGGTTTTATAGGCTTCACCGCAGTGGGGCTCCTGACCCGCAGTGTGTGTGTGTGTGTGTGTGTGTGTGTGTGTGGTGTGTGTGTGTGTGTTGCCTGTGTAATCCTTCCCTGGTTGCGGTTCAGAGCACAGGGATTGGTTGGATGAGCAGGTACGTGAACCGACCAACCACAGGAAGCACGGCGTCTTATCAGCGGGGCACAAAGCCTCTGTTTGTGTGGCTGCCACGTCCCTCTGAAGTCACACAGGATTAACATTGGTACAGTGTTTGCATTAGTGATGTAATGCTCGGTAAACTGATACCAACCATAACAGTGGTGGAGAAGGACGTGCACTTCTGGAGCCACTGTCAGTAGCAGAATTGTATATTTGTGTATTTGACATTGTTCATCAATTTTTTTTATTGTATTTTCTTTTTCTTAAATTTAGTTTGACATCTTTTACCTCCATCATTCTATAAACTGTCATTATCAAAGTGGCTGCACATATTTCTGAACTCAAATGTCTTTAATGAGCCAGAGGAGGGTCTTCTGCATATCAATGATCCAAACGTCATCTTAGCTGGATGAACACAGACTAAAGGAAAGTTGTAGACTTGTAGACGTAAAATATTCTATATTTCATTTTACACACACGTTTAAGCATCCTGAAATGGAAGAACATATAACTACTTTGGAGTTGTGTTTGTGAACATCAATATAAACCAAGTGCGAGCTCTCCTTTCAGCTCCGCTCTGGTGTCCAGCGCGTGTCTGAGAGCAACATCTATCTCCGCAGCCGCTAAACGCTCCCCAGTGTTCACCAGTTAGTAAACAACCTCGTCTGCAGGGCTGTTTAGTGCCGAGCTGCAGCACACGGCTTCTTGAGTTCAGGACAGATGAGAGAAGTGAGACTAGAACTGAAGAGTTGAACTCCTTTGTCTTTGCACAGTCACTGAATCCAGTGTTCATGTAAAATGTTGATTATTCACCTTTTTATTATCCCTTATCCTTAACATGAGAGGAGCCACTCAAACATGTCCTTCAACCCTGAATCACGGTCCCATGTCCAGACTTTAACGACCCATCGTCTTTGCAGTTGCTGATCAGTTAAGTAAAGTCTGTGAGTCAGAGGAAAATGGCTGCCATGTGGTCTGCATGGACAGTATGAAATGGAGCTGAAATGTTTGGTCGGTAAACTAATGGTGGAGAAGAAGAATGTTTGCAGTCAGTTTTTAATTGGATCTTAACGACTTGATAAATGGATCAATTACACAATAAATGAATCAACTGAAAGCTGTCTTGAGAGATGTTGAGCAGCTGATGCAGCGAAGTGTCAATGCATCAACCACAACAAGTCTACAACAGCTTCTTCTCCTCTGTTCAATCTTCACTGACTTTGTTTGAATTGGTTTTTAAACCAATGCTTTTGTTCTGGGTGAGACGGATGTTTTGCTTTTTCAATTCCATCAGGAATGTCTCTACTCTGCATGAGCCATGTAAAATACACCCCATTGGAAAAACAAATAAATAAAAAGTTATACTTTTTACTTGTTAAACAAATGCAAGTCTCATTCTGTCACCACATGAGAAATGTTTCATGCTGTCTGCATCACAAACTGCTGAGAGTTAACTGGAGCTGAAATTCAAACCCCTGCTTGGCCGGTTCTCACTGAACCACAAGAAATGTTTTGGTTCTTTCTTTCTATATAGATGGAAAATATGCACATGGACACGTCCTCAGGCAGTCTGGATTATTTTCCTCTCCTCGGGACGTCCTGCAGAGGCCTCGGAACATTTCCAGGTTCTGCGCCGCAAACAATTTGTCTTATCGGGGGAAAAAAGAAGAGAACAAATAGAACCCGAGTGACAAGAGTGGTTTATTGGTTTTATCAACTGGCAGGTTTGCCAAAGCACCGTAAGAAACAAAGCAAGCGGTAACCCGCGTTAATACATTTCAATGGCAGCGAGATGCATTCAGGAGCAGTGGTATTAAAGCAAGTTAACAATTCAAAAACAAAACATTTACAACGTGGAAGAAAAAGGGGTTTAAAAACATCTCGAAAACAAATGCACAACTTGGACAGGTTTCAGACTTCGCATGCTGTGGCTTCACTTTTTACAGCTGGCTGCAATTCTCAGGGAACTGAGCCACACCACACACCACGCACGACACACACGCACTCACACACTCACACACAGAGGGGGAAGGGCAGCAGGACACACTGCAGCTATAAAGAGGGATTAGGGAAGAACACGCAGATACGCACTCACTCCCATCTGAAATGCCAGCCAGCCCCGTCCTGCCGCTGCTGAGTGCACGAGCATCTAGCTGTGTGTGTGTGTGTGTGTGTGTGTGTGTGTAACCATGCAGAGGGTGGGTTGTGTTGAGGGACAAATCAGCTTTGAGTAGTTGATCTGGAACAAAGTGGCTCAGAGATGTGATTTTTATTCCCAAACGTCCGTGAACATTAATAATCGGGGGGGGGGGGGGGGGCTCACTGTGGAAAACCAACCAGGGGACAGACAGTCAGAGGAGAGACGATAAGACAGTCAAGTACAGCTCAGTGCAAGCAACTTTCGAAAAGCACCCCCCCCCCAAAAAAAAGACGTGAAGTACTTGTGAGCTGGATGAGAACATGAATCAAACCTTTAATCAAACAATGCAGCAACGCTTGAGTGACTGAACTATGACTGAAGTGAGAGGAGGATGGATTTCACACACGGTGAATGTGCCCCACAGATTTTAACAGGCAGTAACAGGGACTTTAGTCGTAGGAGGCCTTGGCAGTAGGAAAAGTGTGGCCTGACCACATGATAGATGATGACAAGACTATAGTGAGGCTTCACTAGACTGTCTAGTCATATGACTGCAGTGCTCAGGAAATCTTCACCTCTGGGACAGTTTTCCTGTGTAACAAACAGGGAACTCTTTTTTCACAGTTTTTTTTCCTATCTTGGTCAGGAGTCATTCATTTGCACAAAAAGAAAACACAAAAACACAAAAAAGAAGTCAAGTAAAAGAAGGAAACCAAGGGGCTTTGGTCCCGGCTCCAATTTGTGTCCAAGTGCTTCCAAAGAGCAGAGCAGACGGCTGCAGACTGTTAAACACAGGTGCTCCGTCAACGACAAACATGGCGCCGCAGCACGCTCTCACTTACATTAAGAAAAAGAAAAACAGCCAAACTCCATAGAGTATTTACATTTTTCATTCAGTGCATAATGGAGATGTCCTCCATTTCTCTTTGTCGAATCTATACAAGTCCGTTTAGAAAACTCTACAGCGTGAGGAGTCAGTGCCGAGGAATTCTCGTGTTTAGAATTGGTACTGAATTGGTCTTGGCATCAGAAAGTCCCCGGGCGGCACCTTCCTTATTAAGTAACAGGCAGAGCCGTTTGTTTACATGCAGAACAGTGCCGGGGCCGCGAGCTCCGGAAGGTCCCTGCTCATATTAAGTTTCTCTGAGGCTGAGCCGATCCCCCCCCCCAGCATGTGCCCGTCAGTGGCAGTGCTGGAAGCTGCGCATACATTTAGACAGAGTTGGGATTTTGTGCTAAAAGGAAAAACATGCAGTTTCAGGAAGGGACGAGTGGAACTTGTGAAAACAGAACGGTCTTTGTTTTGTAGGAAACTAGTACCGTTATGTGACTATGTAGCATTAGCATCTCACTGCAAAAATAAAACCCACCACTTCTTAGAGGACATCTATTATTCTGTACGGTTACTCACATCTAAACGTTTGACCTCATCAACAAAATCGTACCTCTGTCTTTTGACCCTTTTCCGGTTAAAACAGAAAGATTAGCTTGGACAAGGGGATAGAGAAGAAGGCGGGTTAGACTATCATGGAAACTGGTCTCTTAAGTCTACCCACACGAGGAGTGAGAATGGGGGCTGAGGTGGAGGCGGGTGTGCGATGCAGCGCTCACTAAAATACATTGTTTTCCAGAGGAGGTTTGGATATAAAATATAAGAGAATAGAAAACAGAATCATTTGGCATTGATTGTTTACGTCAGAACACAGAAGATGAGCTGTGAAGGTCACAAAGTCTTTTCTCACTTCACTCAGTCTTATTTCTTGGCCATTTCACCCGTCGTGCTCTGTGCATCGGCCCGTTCGTGACCAACCAGATTTCAGACGGCCGCCGACAGAGGACACCTACTTCCGAGCGCGCTGCCTCGCCAGGCTCTTCATGAAGCAGCAGGTCACCGTGGCGATGATGACGATGCCCACGAACAAGGCGGAGGAGACGCCGACGACCAGAGGGATGAGGAGGAGGTCGGCAGCTGGGGAAACGAGAGGAGATAAGAGGGAAGGTTCAGTGATGAAAACAGACATATGTATGAAAACTGCAAAAAAACTACACACACACACACACACATTGATGAACCAAGACAATAGAGTTTGCTGCTGGATAAACTAAAAGCACAGTTATCTAGAGCAGTTTTAATTTCTAGACCTGTGAACTCTATGTTGAACAGAAAATAGGTCAGCAACTAACTTTTGACCGATATATCGTTACCAGACATTTTGTACGTCCTAATATCGATATCCATATCCATATCAGTCGGGCTCTAATTTGTACATTATACCAGATTTTACAACGTTGAATGGAGGATCCATCTTCCATAAGATAAATTTACTAGTTAGTATTTAAGAAATTATTCTACCTCAATGGATTAAGTCAGATTAATTAATAAACTCAAAAATTTTATTTAATGTTTTATTCATCTTGATTTTTTTCTGTTTTTCTCTTTTATCGAGTTTTTTTTTAAATGTGACGAATCGCTTCATTGGGACAGAAAGCTGAATATCTTTTGGTTTAGGACTGTGACTCAGACAAAACAAGAATTTCAAGATGTCACCTTGGGCTCTGGGAAATTCTAATCACTTTTTAAATATTCAATATATTATTCATGAAAAATAAACAATTGTTATTTGCTGCATTATTGCCAAGCAAGGTTAGAACCAAATAATCTCAACTAGTTTTCTTTCATTCATTTTAAATAGCTGCTGAAAGGAAATCACAATTTCCCTCAGGATGGGAACAAGTGAGATGAAGCTCATATCTAAATATTTAAAATCTAAAAACTAGGAGGAGCAATGACCTGAAGTCTGCAGGCGAAGGATGAAGAGAAGAATCAATCTATTAAAATGTGTAGACACCATTCAAGGTCGAGAGTAAATGCTGGGAATTTCCAGTTATATTTACTGACCGAAGGCAGATCGAACAGGGGACTGATCCCTGTTTGATCCGTCAGTTCGATCCCGGGTAGATCAGATCCAATCTCAGAGGAAAATTAAAGAGTAGCACTTGTACCATGACTCCACTCCCAATCCCCAAAACACAAATCTAATAGGACCCACTCACCTCTCGCGTACAGGTAAACGGTCACTGCTTTCGATTCCGCTCGGACTCCCGTGTTGTACCAGCCTCCATGCGGGTCCTGACCCCACGCCTCGGCATGACACGCATACATGCCCTGATCCTCCATTGTTGCGGCGTGGACCCTCAGTCTGTAGCTGATGGCTGACAGGCGGTCGATGCTGATCTCGCTGCCGTTGACGTAGATGTCCACAACACCGTCGTACATGAGAGCAGCCACCTGTGTCGGTTTCTCTACATCTGGGGCCTCTGACGAAGCAACGTCAGCGGCTGAACCTGTCCCCTCTTGAAGACTGGTGCAGGGATTGGCCACCGCAGCCACTGGACCTGCACCTGGGCGGGACCTGTAGTCGTCACAGTGGCGTTGCAGATGAGGGTGATGGTGCTGCCTCTCTTCAGCAGCGGGCCCGAGGAAGCTGAGCCGCAACTGAAACCAGCACATCTGCGAAAGGAAGTTGTTGATAGAAGTTAAACTACATATATGAGTCAATATAATGCGGGAGAGAGACGGTTTACATTTTCGAGTTTTGCCAACATGCATTTCTGAGGAATCACTGCAGATTGAAGCGTTGGCGGTCTACCCTTGAGCCAAATAATCACTGGAAGAGGACAACAACTTATTAATTATTCCTTTTTCAGCAAGACCACTGTTCATAAAACACAAAGTGAAACATGTCATAACAGTAATAGATTTTTTGGAGGCAGCTATGAATATTTCATTTTACAAATGAAATAGAAACTTGGAGATGGGTCCGTTTTTTAGGGGGGGCCTGTTGCAGACTTGAGCCAAGGACATCGCAGCCAAATGGCCCAAAGCCCAGACCACTGGGGAGGACACTCAGCGAATTTTTAAATCCGTCCTCAGACCAAAACAATACAGCAGTGACTGAACAGTAAATGCACTCAGCAGTGGAAAGAAAACAGCACTTAGACGAGATCCAGTAACACAGTTTTACTTTTATCAAATACTTGTGTTAACAACTCTCTTTTCCTCACTCACACACAGGCTTCGTTCGTGGCAATGACAGTACAGACTGAGAACACGAGTAACGCTGCCCACCTTTGGTCTTCAGGTTGACCGTGACGCCCTCAGACTTCTGGGTGAGCGTCGCCGCCGTAGACGGGCTCGGGTTCGTCCTCCCGGCGTACACGCTCACCACACACCGATACACCCCCGTGTCAGACGGCCGGGCTGAGAAAAGCTTCAGAGAGTACCTCCCCTCGGCCACTTTCTCCATGGAGCCGCCACTCGCTCTGCTGAGGTCATCGCCCCAGCTCACCACGCCGTCTGTGCTCATCCGGGCCACCTCCATCTTAAAACACAGTCAGTGTGTGTTAGTTTCTAGTAAAAGTCTTGAAACAAATCACGTGTATTTCCATTCCCAGTCGGAGAATACTTAATATTACTGCCAGAAAAACTAGGTCGTGGCTTAGCAGACTGGTGACGTCAAGCAAACATCAGTGTCATGAAAAACTAACAGTCACGTCATTAATGGAAAAAGCTGCTTTTTGGCGCCTCCTATCAATTTTGTCAAAACTTTGCCCCCCACCTGCAGATCTGTCCTCTAGATGAATAACCACACAACAATAATGTAACCGACAGAAAATAACAGGATTAATTGTGCATATGATGAATCACCCGTCCGTGACTACAATTACAAATAACAGTCACTGTCAATTATTTTTCAATTAATCATAATCAGATTGCAGGCCACTGCAAGCAGTCTTATAATGTTTCATTAGTTTGTCATTTATAGGCATGTGTTTGTATAAGATTGAATAATTACAATGAAGAAAAAAAACATTATATATATATACAGTGACTTGTGTTTGACGTCAAAATGTGCTGAAAACCAACACGTCAGAAGTCGTGCTGTCTTGCCAGTGTTGCATCTTGCACGATCGCTGTGGCAGTACACACACATTCATGGCTGTTTACAAGACAGTTCACTGTGAGTCCTAACAGCAGTGTCAGCGTCTGGACTGCCAAAATAAAGAAGAAGAAGAAGAAGAAGAAATAGCACATTCACCCAGGTTTAATTTTTCAATCACTGCCAATCGGTGGTGGAGCCGATAAAAACCCACGTAGATACTGATTTATTTGTCCCGGGAGTGAATACCTATCGTATATATTCCCCATTGCAGACAAAAGCCAGATGTTAGTGGGTTTCTTTAAACCAGTGGAAAAGGAGCTTAAGTCTGAATACATGCGAGATGAGAATGTACCTCAACCCTTCCGCTCCCGACGTCATCGCTGCTCACAGATCCCCTCTTCATCCACTGAACCAGCAGGCCAGAGGTCACTTCAGAGGGCAGCCCCAGCACCTCACAAGTCAGGATGAGAGGAGAGCCGATCTGCTGGGTCACCTCCCCTCTGGGCGAGGACGTTACACTCAGAGACTCGGCTGGACGCAGGAAGAGACAGAGGGAGAGAGTAATAAGTCGAAGTATCAGAAATCTGTCTTGATGAAAAACCTCAAACCAGCACTTAGACTGTGGCAGTGAAAATGTCTCAGGAAGTGATATACAGCACCGCACCGAGCATCACTCCTGCGGTGAAGCTAGGAAGCTTCTTTAGTGCATCACATGTTTAATGGTCGGGATAAAATGGATTACCACATCAGCTGAGCCAAAATGACTGAAACGTCACCGACTGGTTATTATAGCACGAGACAAAATGGAACACAATGATTTAAATATTCATATTTTCCGTACATAAACTGTATTGACTTTCTATATCAGTGATTCATAATCGGTGGGTGATAATCACTATAACAGGTCGCAAAGTAAACCAGAGGGGGTTTTGCGATGAATAATTAAGATGATAAGATCATAATATATTGTGGGTTTTTTCTCCAGACTTTCCTCCAAGATTTTACTAGAATGTCTGGCATCTAAAAAATATTCAAACAAAACAAAACTCTGTCTTTTGTTTGCAGTGTTCACAACTGGAATGAAGCTCAGGCTGCAATTTTCTGTTCTAACAGACCATGTCTTTCGTGCCCCTGGTACTCTGCTGGTTCCAGGGGCGCTGCTCTGCTCTGCTGATAAGAAAAAAATAAATCAGGTCAGGTATTCCCAGTCCAAAAGGCTGGGTGTGACTGGTGTAACCACTGTGCACTGTTCTTATCTGGACATGCATCGGTCAACCTGCGTCTTCTCCAGATATCCTCCTGTTGTCAGATACAGTGCGTTCTACTTGAACTTAAATACACTGTAGTTTTATTAACTAAAACACCACTCTCATATTTTTAGTAGTCTCCAGTTTCCCATAACCCAAGGCTCTACCATTTGGCAGGAACCGAGAAATAATAAAGTTGGAATAATTAAAAAACAGTGTTGTACTTTTGAATAATTACAACACAAATTCTCTCCTTTCTAATCTTTAATAATATAATTATATCAAAGATTTTATATTAGATTATTTGTTTGATAAATAAAACGATTAAATCCCTGTCTTGTATTCAGAGACATTAATTAAGTATAACAGTAAAAGATGCTACTTTTTTTTTAATTAGATGAAAATGTTGTTGGTATGATTAAAAGGCTATGAACACTGTTGATCCATGGCGTGTGCAGAGCCTCATTTGAAACTTCTCTAGACACAGACAACTTCTCTTTCTGCACGATAATAGACACATTATTTACACAAACAAAAGCAGACGTGTCGGACCATTGTGTGAGTCAGACAACAGAAAATACACAATGAAGCTGTGCTTGTCAGCGTCTGTGAGAAACAATGCGTCCACTGATGAATCAAGTGCAGCCTCCATTTTATTACCGCAGAGAAAAAGAATGACCTCAATAACTTTTAGCTTCACTACGTAGTTACTTACTACTAATTAGTTTTTGTACCTTTCATCAGGAATAATGAATAAAACAACCTTTGGATATAATGAGTCAACCATTTCCGTCCAGTTCTTACACTTCTTTCCTACCTCCTTATCAGAGGTAGGAAATAAAGGGCGAAGCAGGGATGGTAAAACATTAATGAGCAAACAATACGTGTGTGAGGTCGACTTCCCTTTCCAGTGGGTGTTTGAGGAAGGACTGTGCTGCTCTGAACGTAATGGACACGACTGTCCCACCGAATATAGTCATCCTCTCCGAGGCAAAGGTGGGGGGGGGGGGAGATTACTTAATCCTTCAGATCTACACGAGCGCTTCAGAAATTAAACTGAGCCGAGTGTGCAGGCAACAGGCAGCCATCCAGCTGCCAGGCCGGTCTGCTATCGACCTTTCAAATCCGCCTGGATGATCAACAAGGCAGCCGAGCATTCAGCGTGTCAGTGGCGTAGCCGGGCGGCAGACAGAGCAGCAACTACCCAACCGAGAGGAAATTAATTGGTTCCTATTTTGTTGATTGATCGCTTTTTAAGCAAAACTGCCAAAAATAAAAATGATTTTTCCAGATCATAAATCTGCGGCCTTTCTGCATTTCTAGTGTTTAGGACCAGAGGATAAATCACTGAAGGAAAAACAACTTGAATGTCACTCAGTAGAGCTCACACCTCCACCAAGGCCCAACTGTTCCCTTATTAATCACATCTAAATTCACCAGACTCAAATTTGTATCATCTCCACCAAGTTGGTCTCGTTTGTTTGTTAGTTAGCAGGATTACGCAAAAACTACTCAACAGATTTCAATGACATTTTGTGGATGGGGTGTGACCCAAGGAAGAACCCATTGTATTTTGGTCCGGATCCAAATCAGGGGACGGATCCAAGATTTCCACTTTCTTTAATATCGTGAGGCAATTGTCAACATTTTCCTTGATCCCTCTCACAGAATAATTCATGGATATTGATGAAAAAAAAGAATCAGACATATTTAGGGGACTGATATTTATGGACATCCGAATAACAATCTGGATCTAGTGAATATAAATGTGGTTCAATAAGGGGACTGTTGGCTCGTGGCGGAGGTATAAACTCTACTGAGTGCCATTTTTGGGATCTGCATCAGTTCACACACTCGTAGATATTAGTTTCCTTAATATGCCTTGTTCTTTTTCATCAAGATACATGGATCTGCCCTTCTGTGTGGATTTATGCCAAATATGAGTGGATTCTTTTTTGGCCCATGTCCCCACCTAGTTTTGTGGAAGTCCCATCAGTAGTTTTTGTGTGATCCTGATGACAAATAAAATAATGGACAAGAGTGAAGATACACCATCAGCGAAGGCAATCATTAGCAGATTAATTGATATCAAAAGAAATACAGTGTATTTAGATGCATCGCGAACAATAAGACGTCCACCCAACCAACTGTGCAGCCAATCAGAGGCTCCAACACTTACTGTTTCCAAGCCGTTACATACAGAAGTGTATCCAGTTACTTTATCAACTGCCAATCCAGAAAATCTGCAAACAGCTGAGTCAACGTTCAGTAACGCTCTAAATAACAAACATCTAGAGTTGGAGTCTGAAATCTGGAAAACGTCCAGTGTACTCAACGGCACTGAAGCCCAGGCCGACTGACGCCAGCTCCTTGGCAACGAGCGAGAAAGAATCAGGAGCCTTGAGCTGATTAGTTGAAACCAAACTTCAGATGTTTTAGTTTTATTATCCCTGACTTACTCTGTGACCACAGCTGCCGACTTTATTATACCGCATCCTCTTTCCTTACTGCGATAACATATATTACCAACCTCGCCATATTTCTATTAATGTTTTTCTTGAACAATGACCGCGGCATCAAATAATCAGCTGTTCTGCAATGTGCTTGTTTCAGTCTGACCTTGCCCTAGATGTGGAAATGTTAGCACAAACAAACACTGGCACAGTTTCCATGTCACACTGACCTAGTTGCTGAACAGTCAAGTTGCCGATATCCAGCGTTCTCTGTGCGATCTTCTGCCACGATCGATCGGGGTCCCGGATCCACTGCGAGGCCTCACAGAAATACGAACCGGTGTCGTCTGGCTGGACCGCTCTCATCTTCATCAGGTACACGTCCTGCCCGCCCTCTCCGTTCCTCTTCTCCAGCGTGATCTCGCCATCGTCGTAACGCTTCTTGTACGAACGCCCGGGGATGATCCCCAGCAGGTTGTCGATGGAGATGATCTCTCTGACGGTGCTGACCTCCCCTCCTCCGGCTCCGCTCCCCGGGGCCTCTGCACCGCCACGCTTCCCAAACATGATGGACAGATGTGTGAGCTGCTCCGACTGGATGCTGGATGAGCACGTCAGGGTTAACTCGGCCCCCTCCGGCACCGGCTGGCCAGTGAGTGAGCGGGTGAAGCTGATCTGGAGTGTGTCGGGGATCACTGTCGGTGTGCAAAGAAGACACACACAGACAATTACATTAAATCAAGCTGCTGCAGGAGCCAGATGGGAGGAAAACAAATGTGTCAATGTCTATTGCCTGTGTGCCGCATAGACAATTCTATGTTTAGAACAGTGAAGTAAATCATGAAATAACGTTGCGAGAGAGACTCCGAGCCTTTTAGAGAGAGGATTAGCAATCTGTTATGAATAAATCAAGCAGCAAAACCAAAGCATCTGCACAACGAAAATGCTGAATAGAAAAAAAGTTCGATAACGATATGGACGGTGTAAAATCCCCTAAATATTTTGGACAGTGTGAGCAAAAGGATTTTAGTGTGAGTGAAGTTTGTGGAGGGGAAAGCGAAACGGAAAGAAGAGTACAGACTCCAGACGGGAGTATAAATGGAAGCCTTGAAAGAGGAATGTAGTCTTGCACCAAGTTAAACACATGGTATAATTAATCATTGGAAAATGTCGTCCATCAGGCCGATTCAGAGCAAAGATGCTGATAAAATCTTTTCATTTTACGGTAACACCCCCGTGAGGGAACTTTTGTATGTCACAACGAAACTAGGATCGTCATCTCGCTGCATTGAGAACTGGGTACGGCTGTAAAACTCTGTGATGGTGGATCGTGATTTAGCGATTACACCACTGAAGCCACAGATCTCAAATGTACAAACACAAGCAGCCGTGAACAAAAATAAAATAAAAATACCTTGCTGTTGTAACATGGACATTTCCCAGTTATCCTATTATTATTCCCAGAGATGAATAAAGTCTACCATCAATCCATCTATCTATCCGTCCATCTATCTTTCTATCTATAATGTGCAGTGGGACACTGAGCATTTACTTTTAAATCTGATCAAACAATACACGAGAAAAGGATTTGATCCGAACAGATATTCAAATGCCAGCTTGCAATACTTAATGTGTTTCTATATTTTTATGCTGCAGACACACTTCTATCAGTACCATCAGACAAAAAAAAGCATTTCCTATGCAAAGGACAGGAACAAGTATTTTTCAAACAGCGTCATCTTTCTTCCCTCTGTTGCAATAATAATGATAAAACAAGAAGTACCAGGCAGTGGAAGGTACAGACTCATTCCTTTTTATTCCAGAAACCTGCAGTCAAGGCTTTATCCCAGTGAAACAGAATTTACTGGCTGTAATCTACCACAGCCCCTCCCTCACATGTATTTTTGTCCTGCATCTCTTATTTATTGTGTGTAATGTGTGCACTGACTGCTACAGTAATCCAAATTGCCCCTCGGGGATAATAAAGATAATCCATCCATCCGACATATGGACTACATCATTATTTTGGGGTCTTTTTGTGGGATTTGTTGACAATGACAGAAGTATAGAATATTGAAAGCCTTACTTTAAATTGAGTTATGCAAATATATATATACATTATATCTTACCTTTGACAGTAACTGAGCCACTGTAGTTTCCCTGGTATGCAGTGTCTGTGCTGGGTGTGTAACACTCGTATTTCCCCTGGTCTTCGGCGCGGAGCCTCTGGATCACCAGTCGGGCCGTGTCCCCAGAATCCCTCTCAACCCTCACCTCCCCGTTCTTCACCCGAGCTTGGAAGGGTGCGTAGGGGAAACCCTTGTCCCTGGTGGACACCACTCCCATCTGCCTTCCACCTGCATCGTCCCTGTACAGGTACCACTCAAAGTCCTGTGTGCGCGGGCCATCGTATCCTGATACCACACAGGGCACGGAGAGTTGGAACCCTGCAACGCGGTAGAGGGTCCCAGTGGGAAGGGTGACGTCGCGACACACAGCATTCTGCAGCACTGTGGAAGAAAAATATTGAGAGAGAGCGAGAGAGAGAGGAGAGAGAGAGCATGAAAGACGTGACAAGGGGGAAAGTAATGGAAACAGTGTGAATGTGTGTGGGTCATTGTGTTGCCTCGCAGCATGTTTGGTACATGCACTCACCGATCAATAACCTGAGCTGATGACGGGCTAACAGAGAATCAATTCAATAAATGCAGCAACTGTGCCAAGTGCTGGGCCAGCTTCATCTGAATGATGTGCTTAATGAAGAAATTCAATCTTCTCAGACGGCATCTTTACTCTCCTCTGCCAATAATACTCATTAATTAGGATTTAAAGGAACAGTTCAATAAAGATGGAACATTAGTATAATGTAAAGTGTGCTGGAGATACAGTAATATTTGCAGATTCCGGCTGTGTTTCACACTGTGCATGTGATACAAATTGTGTTTGTCCAAAAATTATTATTTCCTAAGGTCTACATTTAGGGCGGTATCCAAAGCTAGTATTGGTTCATCTCTACATAATATTCTGCCCAACTTGTGAACAGTTTCTGCAAATAACTGCGGCAATGGAGCAATGAAGTTAGCAGCTTTACATTTAGACACAACATGTGAAACCCTCTTCCAAAGCCTCAGGTTCTGAAACCTCTCGTGCCCCCAGTTCTCCCTCGTGATACTTCCGCAAAATATCAATCTGATACTGAGTAAATGACACCATTTTAGAAGAAAACACGACGGGAGTTTCACACATGGTTAATCATTTCCTCTTTTCAAAGAAGTCTTATCTGCGATGGCATAAAGATTACAAACATAAATGGATCTCAAGAAATATGATCCTTTTATATGCAAATCTGATTCACTTCTACGTGCTGTGTGTAATGTATGAATTTTAAGCCTGGTTATGAGTTTCTTGGAGGTTTGTTCAGAGTCTGGGAAGTCTGATTTTTTCTCCTGGTGTTGCTCACCACTGGATAAACCATATGTTGTTGTTTAAATCAAAGAAAGATGATGAAAATAACAAGAGTTAACATTTAATTAAAAGATTAGATGCTTCAAAATAAAAGAGAAGCCCTAATCCTACTATGGAAGTTAAATAAATAAATAAACTAGAACGGCACTCAGTAGAATCTGGCTCAGCAGTCCCCAAATGAACATTTAAATTCACTAATTTGCATCTGCAACAAAATGCACACTCATAAATACCAGTCCTCTCAATTTGGCTGATATTTTCATCAAGATCCTGTCCCACACTACATCCTTCCACTAAGTTTTGTGGTCACATTTTGTTTGTAATACAAACAAATGGACCGGGGTGAGAACATGACCTCCTTGGCTGAGGCAATTACAAATTTGACAGCTGTTTTTTGTAGTAACCAGCCAGTGAGATGAAAGATAAGAAGGTACGGTTCTCCTAAATAAACAATTACATTTTGGCAAGCTAAAAACAATATTGCGACCAAGAAGACTTATTATTTACGATATTCTAAACAACAGTAGACATCTTTAAACCTGGTTTGATGCTAATTTGCATGCGATGGCGAAAACAGGAATAACCTCGTCATCTCCCAAAGCAAATGAGATGCAAGTATCTCTACGAGACAGTCATAAAACACACAACACACACCCACTAACTTCACAAAAGGGCCACACCCATTTACTTTAAACTAACTAAACTAGAAAAACCCGACAGGTGTGTTCTGGCACTCCTTAGCTCTCTGTGGTGTGTGTGTATGTGTGTGTGCGCCTGTGTGTGCGTGTTTGTGGTCCTAAAAAACAACTGGAGCGTTCTCACGGGCCAAACCTCGTCCCGATAACAACACGCCCACAGATAATGACATGGGAGACTAGTGGGAGGCTTAAGCGGATCAAGTCCTAATTAACACTGGGCTCTGGCTGATAGGCCTGGGGGACACCACAGCTCGTCACAATGCTCAATTCTGTCTGGATTAGAAACTGCGACAAGGACGAGTGGGGGCCACATTTTCTTATGAGGGACCCACACAGAGGTAGACAATGCACGCCCTTATAATTCAGTCCCATGAAAGCCAGTCTGTTTGGTTATTACAGCAGATTCATGTAATTATCCAAACGGTGAGCAGGGGGATTACAAACTGTGTCAGTCAGACATGTACACATTCTCCTTCTGTCCAAACTGTCAAATTATACTTTTGGCAATTATCAAAGCAAAGTACCAGCTTTATTGTCTTTTGTGTGTTCTGTATTCAACCTGTAATAAAAGCACATTTTTAATCTTTAAGGCACTTTGCATTGGTTTGGTTAATTATCTCCAAGGTTTCAGGACAGCACCATGCGATAAACTACTGGACGGATTAGGAGGAAACTTGCTGGAAGGATGTGGTAATGGAAGAACCCATTCAAATTTTGGTGCAGATCTGGATCAGACAGATCCAGGAATTTGTTTTCCCTTTCTCTGACATTAGGATATATGGGGCGTTTTTTTCAACATTTCTGGGCCCATCTGCTAAATGACCCGGATTCTGTGAATCAAAATAAATGTATTTATTAAGGAGCTGATCTTTATTCTTTTACTGTACGGTAACAAATACTCATTTCAACTATATCCTGCCTACATTTAATGTAAACAGTTTGCAGAACTTTTCTGTGTACATGGTAAATGTATCTGATGCAATACTTATACTTGCAATATGGTGATAAAGTGGCCAATCGCCCTGGCCGTAGGTATTTCCTCTATTTTATATTCCCTCTGCGAGAACACCCTTCACAGAAAAGTCTTCTGAAGCAGGTAACTTTTTCCAACAGGTGCATGTGTTTCAAATAGTTTCAAATGTCACTGATTTTCAATACTCAAGATTCAAATCTTCATACAGTTCATTACTAGTTTATGGGAGTTTGCTTTGGTGAGTTCACATGAAAGGAAACTGAAAGCTTCTCTGACAAACTGAAACCAGGCAGAAGAGAAAAAAAACATATTATTACGAGTAATAACAAATAATAAAAACCACCTGTTTCTGTATATATGTGATATACTTGACGGCGACCCCATCAGTCACTTTTTATATCTCTAGTTTTATATTTTAACTTTTATTCTTGCGTTGTTTTCCCTGCTTGTAAATACACTTACATCTGCTGTACCATAACTGTACAGGCTATGTTGGTATAACGCAAACTTTGTACAGCTTCAGTTATTTATCTTTAAATCTGTATTTGTATTTGGCTTCAATACTCTGCCTTGCTTACTTGTGTCTTTCTGTACTGTCAACATCCCCATTAGCACATACTTCTTGACAATGACAGCTTTGTAGTAGTTCTGGTGTTGAGACTTTCATCTCTCTGCAGTGAACTTAACCCTTGACCTGTCCTGACTTTCTATTATTCTTAGATAAGTGCTATACAAATAAAGTTATTATGCTCTCCTGTTTGACTGTCTCTATCTATCTTCTATCTATCTATCTTCTGGCTAAAGTTAATCAAACCTACAGGCCACAGGATGGTGAGAGAGGCTGATGACAGCCCCGTGCATGGACCAGTAGTATCCTGCTGCACACAGACTTAACTGCTGCAGCCTGAACCATGATACATTCAAAGCTCCGTGCTGTAGGTGATCACTAAATTAATAATCCGACTGTTGCACATGAAGAAACAATCATACAAATGCACAGGATCCATCATGTGACAGATGGCTGTGGCTGCCTGGCGGTGTGTGCAGATCGACCAGGTTCCAGGACAACACACGCACAGACACACACACACATTGTGCTCTCACTCACCCCAGTGCAGAAACAGGAATAATGGTGTTCTCATCGAGGCCATCGTGCTCCTCATCTCCCCCCCTCCCTCCTCCGCCGGTGTCCTGCTGGATTAGGTCGAGTCAGACTTCTCTCTCCGTGTTTCTCCACCGCCGATCATAGTCGAACCGACCCGCCGTGCACAGCGACCGTCTGCCGGGGGAACCACGGGTCATGCGAGAGGAAGAGGAGGAGAGGAGGAGGAGGAGGAGAAACCGTCATGTGTCACAATGTAGCAGAGAACAGAGGAGAGTTGGCGCCATCACCGCGGAGAGAATCAGTGTTAGTGCAAGAGTGGAGATGGAGGAACCTTTGTCTCATGCGCCGGTGCATCTCCGTCAACACGCCCGCTGCTCCATCACCGTATCCCGGGTTAGGTTTAGATCAGACAACCGAGCCGTGCGGTCCGGACATGGGGCGGGCTGGCATCACAGGGGGTGATTATTAGTGTGTGTGTGTGTGTGTGTGTGGAGGAGGAGGAGGAGGAGGGATGGCTGGTAAGGAAAGAGGGAGGAGCGTGCATGAGGGGAAAATAAACAGCCAAACCGGTGCCATTGGTCTAAAATAGGGACGATGGCATTTTGAACCAATGACAATGAAGTGTTGAAAAGAGAGGGGCAGACAACATTAAACCGCACGAGGGCGCTAGAGAAAATCACATGTAGGCGAAATAAGGTGGGTTAATAGTAATAATAATAATAATAGTAATAGCAATAATAATTTAATAATATATATATAATCTATCTATCTATCTATCTAATAATAACAATGATGGCTCCAGCCCCCCATGACCCCCAAAGGATAAGTGGTATAGATAATAGATGGATGGATCGATGGATACTAATAATAATATATATGTCTATATCATTATACACTATTATGTATTTTATAAACTTTACAATATCCCCCCCATAACCCTCCAAGGATAATCGGTATAGGTAATGAATGGATGGATGTACTTTCATGATGTGAATCTAGTTTGATCTATATACAACCAGAAGGGCCCCCAGAGAGCACATATGAATGTAAGGCCCAACAGTCCCCTTACAATTAAACAAGCAGCACCAAATTGCAAACACTCATAGAGCTCCTTTGCATAAAACATTCAATATTACTTTTAATTTTACTCACTCAAAAATGTAGAAGTAAAAACTGGCTTTAAGAGGAAGAGTAAAGTACTTCATAAATATTTAAGCTAAGTATTACCACTGGTTGCACTGAAGTTATTTTTGTTACTTCATAAAGTGGATCAATAATACAGAGGCATCATTTTATCAACAGGCATCAGGAGAAGAAGAGATTCATTCCTTTTTTAGATAATGTGAGTGAAACTAATGGAGTCTAAAGCATAGTTTCTATTTTAAAATACATATGTAGATGATCTGTAGCAGTTTAAATTTGTCATACCTTTTTTTATCACAACAGGAGGCCCAACTGTTAAACTTCCTCTTATTGGAGATATTTAAGAAGGGAATCACTCACTCATTGTTCTCACTGTACCTAATCTTATCATAAACCCTGTTTTATCGGTATATCTATATCTATACTGTTATATCTCACTGTAATGTGATACTTCCATGTCACGCAGTATAGACCATTATTTCTAGAGTCGCCATGGGAAATGCATTTTCATTTTTACACATTAGATTTGCCTGTGCATGCACGGTGGGTGTGCTTGTACGTGCACTGACTTACACATCTGACACAACAGGTCTATTTTTCAGATTTTGACACGTCCCAACAAGAGAAGCAAAGCTGGAAACGATAGGATTACTGTGCGATTGTGAATGTTGGTTCTCTGTCACGCTGTTGTGGCTCAGTAGAATACTTAGTATAATAAAACAGAGCCACGGTTAATGATACCAATACTAATACTCCTACAAATATTGATAATAATGGTACTTTTCCAACTATGACTAATCAAACTATCTGCTTTGGAAAAAAGTCTATTGCCTGGTTACTTTAGTGCATGTGACTCATAGAAAATGAAGCCATTGCCACCTGCAACATGCTCAGTCACAAGTCTTTTTAAACCTGGTGTCCTTTGGATGTTGAAATACTTTCTTATTTAATTAATATTGTTGTATTATACTTATTATTATCATCATTTACTCGTATTTGCTCATAATTAGGTGTCATGCACGAGTCACTGCATTGAGTTAGGGGCTGTTCTATTCAACCACCAGGTGGCGACATTCAATTACCATAGTCAAAGCTCCACGCTTTGACATCATGTTCATGGAGCCTAAATGTGCCCCCACAAAGAAAGCTTCAAAATGATGAAAATAAAAAGAGAATTCAACCAATACATTATAAATGATTGATGTGTTTGTTTTCTAGTGGTGATATCTTTAGATCACAGTTAATGAAATGTGTGTTTACTGCATGTGACTATATTGATATCCAACCTTAAAACCTGAATCCTTCATACATGAGGTTTTTAGCAATAATTTCCATGAGCTGACAGTGATGTAAAACAGTGATAAAACCAAGCTGACATTTCTGTGGCCTGTATTAACAGCGCTGCTCCACTCCCGCCTTCTCTGTCTCGATTTTATTTGCATTTCCCTCAAAGGAAGAGCAATAAATGAGTCTAATCACTTATTTAACTATTTTTCCACGCTTGCAGTGGAGTCAGGAGAAATATTAGAGCATAGATAGTAAATGGAGCAACATTACAGCTGACGAGGGCAGGATATGGTTCTATATGTGGTTCTGAGTGTATGTTCATCTAGTGGACGCAGCCATTCAGATACTTCGCCCTCTGGAGAGATTTATGCCATCAGAGCACACCTCATTAGTGGTGCCAGTTTGTCTTTAGTTTCCTTTCCTTTCCAATGGTCCTCGGCTTGTCTTTAGTTTCCCTTCCTTTCCTTTGCAGTGGTCCTTCAGCCTGTCTTTAGTTTCCTTTCCTTCCCAGTGGTCCTCAGCTTGTCTTTAGTTTCCTTTCCTTTCCTTTCCAATGGTCCTCGGCTTGTCTTTAGTTTCCCTTCCTTTCCAGTGGTCCTTCAGCCTGTCTTTAGTTTCCTTTCCTTTCCAGTGGTCCTCAGCTTGTCTTTAGTTTCCCTTCCTTTCCTTTCCAGTGGTCCTCAGCTTGTCTTTAGTTTAATTTCCTTCCCAGTGGTCCTCAGCTTGTCTTTAGTTTCCCTTCCTTTCCTTTGCAGTGGTCCTCCAGCTTGTCTTTAGTTTCCTTTCCTTCCCAGTGGTCCTCAGCTTGTCTTTAGTTTCCTTTCCTTTCCAGTGGTCCTCAGCTTGTCTTTAGTTTCCTTTCCTTTCCAGTGGTCCTCAGCTTGTCTTTGGTTTCCTTTCCAGTGGTCCTCAGCTTGTCTTTAGTTTCCTTTCCTTTCCAGTGGTCCTCAGCTTGTCTTTGGTTTCCTTTCCATTCCAGTGGTCCTCAGCTTGTCTTTAGTTTCCCTTCCTTTCCTTTCCAGTGGTCCTCCAGCTTGTCTTTCCTTCCTTTTCCTTTCCTTTCCAGTGGTTCTAGTTTCCTTTCCTTTCCAATGGTCCTCCAGTCTGCCTGTAGTTTCCTTTCCTTTCCAGTGGCCCTCAGCCTGTCTGTAGTTTCCTTTCCTTTCCTTCCCAGTGGTCTTCAGCTTGTCTGTAGGTCCCTTTCCTTTCCAGTGGCCCTCAGCCTGTCTATAGTTTCCTCTCCTTTCCTTTCCAGTGGCCCTCCAGCTTGTCTGTAGTTCCCTTTCCTTTCCAGTGGCCCTCCAGCTTGTCTGTAGTTCCCTTTCCTTTCCAGTGGTCCTACAGCCTGTCTCTGTTCCTGTCCTTTCCTTCCCAGCTATCCAGTGGTTGTCCAGCCTGTATCCTTTCCTTTTCTTTACAATGGTACTGCAGCCCATTTCCTATTGTTTTGTTTGCTTTGGTTTCCTTTCCTTTCCTTCCCAGCTATCTAGTGGTTGTCCAGCCTGTTTCCTTTCCTCCTCTCCTCGCTTTAGGCTACATGGAAACATGGATGACTTCACAGTGTGGCTTGACAGTCAGAGAGGGGAAGTCATTTAGGTATTCTGGGTTAACAAGGCGGCAGGCAGGATATGCAGACATCAGCAGGAGCCTCCACCAGCGCTGAGGGATGGCACTCGTGCAGAGTAAACTTCCTCACTCGTACGGCTTCCAATGTATTGCAGTTATTAACTGAGTTGGACAGTTGGGGAATGATGTAGCCTGAGCCACATCCAGGGAAAACACTTCTGGAAGCTGCATTGATCTGTCTGTGTATTACTCGTGACAGGCAATCTGAAAATCTTTAGCTCTTTAGGTGTGTATTCTTTAATTGGTAATCGCTAGTTAACTATGCCAAAGAGGTTATGTGTTCACCTGTGTATGTTTATTTTATTTGTTCGATTATGCAAGAACAACTAGTTTGATGGAGGAACGGAGCCTGGGAAGAACCCTTTTAAGTTTGGTGCAGTACTTTCTTTATATGTTTTCGGGCAGCATGGTGGTGTAGGTGTCAGCCATGTCGTCTGCCTGTTGGCCCCAGGACACTGAGGTCGACCAAGCTGATGCTTCTGGATGTCCCAGGATCTAAAGGCTCAAAAACAGATGATGACCAGGCCTTTGCAGTGGCTGCCCCTAAACTCTGTAACAGTTAACCTCTTGATATCACAACCGTTCAGACCTTAGAGATGTTTAAATCACTGCTAAAGACAAACTTCTTCTCACTGGCTTTCAGTTTGAGTTTGAGATGCGGATTTTCAATCAGAACTAGACAATCATGTGTCGTGCTGACTAGGGAGCATGCACTCCATTTATCTGAGCAGAATGTAATTCTCGGATGAAGCATCTCTTTTTCCTCTTCTTTCATTTCCCTATCCGTCTTTCTTCTCACCTTCTTCTTTGTGCACTCACTCCCACTCTGTCTCTTTCAAGGCCACTACAGACTAAACTGTGACCTACTGGAGATGGTCTCTAATTACTTTGTACTACAGTTACTACAGCCAGGCAAACAGTGCAGTCCTCACCATGCCTGTCAGAGAGGATCCTCTCACTGTGGGTGGCATCGCTTCATATCGTACATACATGCGTAGTCTGACAACTTAGGTTCATTCATTTTGTCCATGTTGCTCTAAGAGTATTTTCATTGGCACACACACACTACATTTCTCTCTCTGTGTTTGTTTCTTTCTCCACGTCACCATCCTTTCACCATTTCTCATGTTAACCTCAGTCTAAATACTTCCTTGGTTTATGTCTATCACATATAGATACAGTGCATAAAGAAACACGTCCTGGTACTGACCATACATGTCATCCTTCCACATGTACGCACGTACTATATATATGGGCTCCATTTGTTCTGCGTTCCTGTCAGCAGTTTTATCACCGTGCCGTCTCAGTCTCGCCGCTGCGGGGGACAAACGCTCAGCCAGCAGCGGTGGTAAGGACCACTGCTAGACAAAACAAAGAGAAGGAGGAGGGGACATGTACACGTACAGCTAACTTACTGCTGACAGGATATTAATAACTTTCTCTCAGAGGGCCTCTGGTTTTGTAGGTTTCCTCTCTTTATTACAGACTGCAATAACAATGTTTAGCTTAGCATTGGACCGCATCGTTTGATTTCTTTTGGTCACTGTCTTGGGCTTGAAATGTGTTAACTTGATCAGTCGTTTTTTTTCTTGGAACAAAGGACTTTTTCAGTTTTACAAATGTCCTTAAAAGAAATGTTTTAAAAAAGCATGAAGAACATTCATGTACGTGTTGTCGGGTAAAACCAGATGTTTTATCTTCCCTTGATGAACTATATTTTTACAGCTTTATTTTCAGCTGCATGATGGACAATCATCAAACTTTCCACAAAAGTTAAAACTCTTACAAAAGCCACTTATATCTATTCTTCAAACAGAATACAAGAAAGTATTTACCAGAAACAATGTGTGTTGAATGTATGGATGGAAAACTGTGTGTGTGTGTGTGTGTGTGTGTGTGTGTGTGTGTGTGTGTGTGTGTGTGTGTGTGTGTGTGTGTGTGTGTGTGTGTGTGTGTGTGTGTGTGTGTGTGTGTGTGTGTGTGTGTGTGTGTCATTAAATCTTAAGGCACGTTTTTTAAGGTTAGGTTTAGGTTAAGGTTAAGTTTAGGTCAAAGTTAAATTAAGGGTAGGGATAATAAGGTTAGTTTACAGTTGAGATAAAGGTTGGGTTTAAGTGAGATTAAAGTTAAGGTGAGATTTAGGTTAAAGTTGAATTAAGGTTTAGGTTAACATTAGGTTTTATGTTTAGGTTAAGGTTAGGGTTAGGGTTAGGTAACTATGGTTAACAGTTAAGTAAGACTCTTAGACAAGGTATTCAATGTTAGTCAATGTAATGTTTTCTGAAGTATGGAGACACTACTGTGTGTGTGTGTGTGTGTGTGTGTGTGTGTGTGTGTGTGTGTGTGTGTGTGTGTGTGTGTGTGTGTGTGTGTGTGTGTGTGTGTAAATTGTTAGAAGTGGTCTCCCATGGTGTAATTGGCATGAACTGGAGGATGGTCTTAGCCAGCCGCCACGCCGCAGGCAGGCGGGCAGATCGACAAATATTAAGTCTAATGGGCAATTTGGTGGACAGGAGGGAGACAGGCACACGCAAGAGAAGAGGAGAGATGGAAGGGTAGAAGGAGGCCAGAAGAGGAGAGGCGAAGGTCTACAAGGGGGAATTGGAAACACATGCAGTGGTCTGACTGCTGGTCTTCCCCCCTCCGCCCTCATCCAGACGACCGCACACAACAGAGACGGGAGATGGGCCAGAGATGGTGTGAGGCTGAGTGTGAAGGTGATGATACATGGGCACTGACTGGCAGTGTTTTATGGAAGAAAGATGGCAACTAGCAAACGCTTAACAAATGCAGATGACACAATATGCCACAAGTAGCATTTCAAAGTTAGAATGACTGTGGGTATAAATATGGACAGTGCAAGCGTGTCATGTATACAGCAGAACAAATGCGTATGGCACAGAGGGGAATTGTTAGTAGTTGTATATCGGAGCGTGGGGTTGTGTATCTCCTTTAAAAAGTTTGAAAAATATTCATTTCAAAATCCATAACCCACAGATTCCCTTTTCTCTTGTGGAGCTCAGACATGATAAGTGGTGCCACTTCATCTGCTGCTAATTAACTCGATGATTGGGCCAAATTACAAAATGGAGCTCTGTGCTGTCGTTTGTCAAATATGCTCCGCCTGCTGATGTTGGTACCACATCAAGATGATTCCCTAAAGAAACACTCACCAGACTGGACAGTGAGTCTTTTTTGCCCAAAACCAAAGTGGCGAGTCAGAGGCCTTTCTCTGCAGCAACAATCGAACCGCAGCTGAGACTGAAAATGACACAACACATTTTCATTTGGTTAGATGCAGCTCATCGTTCCAGCCATAGTTATGGTGAACAGGCCTCGGAAAGTTTTGGTGGCCACTAGTTAGGTAGTCACCACGTTGTAGGAAATGTGTCACATGTGAAGAGAGAAAGGTTCCAGTTTTAACAAAATGGATTAAAGCAGGACAAAGACAGATCATCAAAACCATAAACTGCAACTCATGTACAACACAAGCACATATGGTCCATATTCAAATGTGGACTCTTTGGAAAACAAAACCACTAATCTCTTATTCCTTTTAAAAGAAAAAGATTGACGGACAAATGGACGTATATATTTCTGGCCACAACAGCCCCAGTTTGTTCCTGATTCCCCCCCAATCTCCCCCCTATTGTGTTTTAATGAGAGTTTGGTTTTATATTGTGCAAAGCTTCAAGTCACATTTCTGCTGAGGCAATATGAGCCTGCATGTGTCCCTAAAAGTTTGGTATAGTTTGTGTCCACTTCATAAAAAATATTGTTTATCTGATTAGAAGTAAGTTCTAGTAAGTTCACGTAATGTTTGTATGTGTTTTATAATGTATATTGTAAGTATAGCTGTATTTTGAAGTATTACAGTTTTTACATAACAGTACAACTTTCAAGGTTGGGTTAAACATAAATTAAATGCAAAAAATATATAAATCATAAAATGCACATATAAATCACATATTCTCAACATGCTATTACAGTGAATGTCAACAAAACTCATTATTGGTGATTTGAACCTGCATTTATCTACTGAAATGTAATATTTTGTCCCACAATTTCTTTTCTCTGGCAGCAATTTGCAAACATAAGATCTCCAGCAACAAATGTGAGACTCATTTTCCACCTTGTTTCTTTCCAGTGTAAAATTATTGTATGATTTAATAAGTCTTATGTATCAACCCTTCATTTATCTGTTTTTATTCACTCACTTGTTTCTCTCACTTCTCCAGCAGCTGCGATTGAAATAGAATCCAACAAGACAGCTTCTACCATCTTTTCACTGGTTTCCTGTGATGTTTAGAAGCAGTTGTTTGAATTTCAATGACCAAAACCAAGTTACCATCTGGAATAGAAACAAAAGTGGTTCCTTTGTACCACTGACTTTGTGAATTCATGCAAATTATTGTGCTGTTTTTCTTGCTTCAGACAAAGTATCACAGAACCCAGTGCGGAAATGATAAATTATTCATGTATGCTTAAACAAAATGATGTCAGTCTGTGTGTGTGTGTTTACAAAGACATGTGCATGAATTTTTAGCTCACAAGTTGCCCACCTGTGTATAGTTGTGTGTGTGCGCACAGTTTGTGCACTTGCACAAGTGTGGCTGGAGTGTGCCTGAGTGTGTGCAGTGATTAAAGTCAGGGTCTGCAGCGAGAGAGAGTGCGAGAGTGTATGTATCATCAGTGCGGTGATGGTGGTGGTGGTTAGAGGAGGAGGAGGAGGAGGAGGGGGTCAGACACAGAGAGACAGACGCCAGCCTTGGTTTGGAGCTGAGCCTGAGGAGGGACTTTGGCTGACAGAGAGAGCGGAGCGACTGGGGGAACGAGGGGAGAGGAGAATGAGGAGAGAATTTGGGGATATAGTAATGCTGAAATGTAGATAAATTATGGAGGACAGCAGGAAGCTGCGTTGGCAACGAATGAGCTGAAAGAGCGGAAAGAGGCAGCGGCAAAAAAGGACGAGAGATGTGTTATATGAGAGCACTGAAGTGTGGAGAGGCTGGGGGAAGGAGGAAGGAAGGAGGAGAAAAAGGAAAAAGAGAAGGAAGGGGGGAAGGTTGTATCGTATGAGCTTTGCCGCTGGAGGTATGCCGGGGCTGGGGAGGGGGCTGAGGAAGAAGAGAGGGAGGAGGAAGGGGGGAGAGGAGGCTCATTAACCAGTGCGAGATTGGAGCCTCAGTGGCTTGCTCGCATTCAACCACACTCGGCCTTTGATGAGGGCTGGATCCTCAAGCTCAATCAGTCCCACATGAGTCCAACTGAGAGGGAGAGGCAGACAGAGAGGCCAGAAAGACGGAGAGAAGGAGACAGAAGGGGTGGCAGGGATGGAGAGAGTAACTTGAGGGAGGGATGGAGGACAGGAAAAGAGACAGGAAACGGAAGATGTATAGAACAGGAGGATTGACAGCCCAGGGGAAAGAAAAGAGCAATAAAGGAGGCAAACGTCAGGATAAAGTGAAACGGTCTGAGAGCCACAGAGAACTACAGAGCTTTTCCTTTTGAAAAACAAACTAGTGTCTGGAGTGAAATTGTTTTAATAGAACAAAAATGTTTGAGTGGATCCATGATTCACTGTGAGGGAGGATTCAGGAAAAGAAAACACACAGGGATGTTTGTGACTCTGCATATATTTGCATCTTCTAAAACATTATCACTGACGACTGGGTGTTTTCACATCTCTCTGTCTTAAATATTATTTCTGTGTCTGTGAGTTCAACTCAGTTCAAGTTTACCTCTTTTATTTGATTGAATTTGTGGATGAAAAGCTTTTCTTGAGTCTGGTCTCTGCATGTGTGTTCCTCCACATTTGTGTGGGATGTGTGCATACTGCTCAATGTTGTGTTTGATGTCTCAGCCCATGTGTATTCATGCACACAACTAGATGAGTGTGAACGGTGGATGAAGACAGATTAATTCACTGCAGCTGGAAAAAACTGATGGGCAAATGGACAGAAGAAATCTCACCGCTTTGACAACACATATGTGATATATTCAAATAATAATAAGCTAAATCATATTGATCGTTTGAAAGGACATACATGATATGAAGAAAAATGCTGTAAAATACAGAAACGCTGCACACACAGGGACAGGGACTCAGACACTAATGCCTGGCACGTAATCATTATCTGCTCATTTTCTAAAAACATTTTATGTCAAGAATCTGTTTTGTAATTGGTGAAAGCATTTTATGCCTCCCTGCTCTCAACAGCCAGCCGTAGGCATTATGCTGTTGGGCGTCTGTCTGTCCCATTCTTGTGAACACAATGTCGCCTTGAGGAAATGTTGTTCTATTGGACTCAAAAATAAGCTGATTCGATTTGGGTGGTCAAAGGCCATGTTCAGTGGGACCTTACCAAACAGGTTTTTGGCGTCTTGAACATGATATTTCAAGTCAGTGGTCAAAGTTCACAGTGACTCATATGTGACAAAAGGGATATAGATTGAAACTGCACTGGTTGGCGGAGGCATACAACTACAGGGTGGTTATTCTAGTTTACATTTATTTGCTTGTGTGTATTAAGTTCTCCTTGCCACCATTTGCATGAGAGAGCAGCCTACTTTGTTGTCTGAGTGTGTGTGTGTGTGTGTGTGTGTGTGTGTGTGTGTGTGTGTGTGTGTGTGTGTGTGTGTGTGTGTGTGTGTGTGTGTGTGTGAGCATGCACATGTCAGTGAGTACCTGATCATGTGACTGGCGTGTGCCATTGACTGCTGCAGTGGATGAATGTGGCAGTATTTAGTGGTTCTCCTGAAGCTCAGGTCTCTCTCTCTCTCTTTCAACACCACATCAGCACCAGAGGGAAACAGAACCATTACCCCATAGCTGTGTCTCTACCAGAGGCAGCGACACAGAACCATTACCCCATAGCTGTGTCTCTACCAGAGGCAGCGACACAGAACCATTACCCCATAGCTGTGTCTTCAGAGGCTGCATTAAACTTAGAGCCCCATCTGCCTCCGTTCCTTTTCCTTTCTAAAATACAGCCGTCTGCAGGAACCAATTAATGGCAGCAGCCATGAGGGCTGCAATTAGTAAGTGTTAAACTGAATCAAAACATGTCCCTCTCTCTGGAATGTAAAAGATTTTCTGTGCAAAATAAATCAACTAGAACTTTTGAATCATGTCCAACTTAAAGATATAATATGTAACGTCTAAAAACAACTAGACCTATCTTGTATATTAGTTGACTTGTGTTCTTACATTATCCAAAATCTTCAGATCCAGAGAAATCCACAATTCGTGTCAGGCAGATTTTCAACTCTCATGATCCCACGCTGCTTCTCGACATCTTCAAAGGTCTTTTGTTATTGTTTTGATTGACCCCTAACAGCTCAAGTTACATACAGCAGGTTTAACTTTGTCTGTCTTTGGTTTTGCATTTGTATTTTATTTATTATATCCTGACTTGTTAGTGTTTCTGTTTATTGTCTCAGCTGTACCATAAATCTGGACAGTATAATAAAAGAAAAAAACAAACCATGTCCCTTTCCCTGCTGCACTCTTATCTGTCAGTGTATTTAAATATGGACTCACTTAAAATAAGGCTATTAAGATGACTCATTGAGTTCATCTTGCGACTTGTAAAATAACAAAGACCTTAAATCAACAAGTAACAAGCTCAGTGAAAAGTGAAGAAAGATAAGTGACAGTAAAACATCTGCTAAATACGCCGTCTTGCTTCTGTTGAGGCAGAGAGGAGAGTGCAGCAGCAGAGATTTAGCGGCATCTATGGTATAAAACTGGATGATGTTATCTGGATGATAACCTACAGGCTGGATGTAACTCCATACTCTCCAGTTGAATCCCCTCTACCACTTGGCAGACGTATAGAACTGAGGTTGCTTTATTGGTTTCCCTAATTGGTGCCAGTTTCCATTTTCATTTCCAGAAATTACAGTGGCGTAGCGTTCTGTTCATTCTGCCCACATCCATACGCTCTGTGTGTGTGTGTGTGTGTGTGTGTGTGTGTGTGTGTGTGTGTGTGTGTGTGTGTGTGTGTGTGTGTGTGTGTGTGTGTGTGTGTGTGTGTGTGTGTGTGTGTGTGTGTGTTCGTTACAGAGCGAGAGACACTGAGGGTGAAGGAGGGGGAGGGCGACAAAGAAAAACGGCAAAAGAGGGAGCGGAGAGACGCTGCTGCGCTGCATGTGTAAACGTATGCTGTAACTCTGTGATGACTGTTTGTGCTTTGTTCTGTTTATGTGTGTATAATGAGTCATCAGTGATTGGCCAAGTTGATGTGGTCAGCGATGGAGGCAGGGGGAACACTTTACAGTAAGCGCATCAATGGAAAAGAGCCTCTCTGGGAGGGAGGAGGGGGGGTCTGGGCAGAGCAGAGGAGCACATCATTCCTCCAATTGTAGGAGTAAATTACACAAAAATACACAAAACTCACCACAGCTGAGCACAAAAGCCATCGTGACGGAGGGAGCAGAGAAAGAAAAAAACCCCGTCTACCTCAGATTTGGGTAAACACACGTGCAGGGGCTGGAGGAAAAGTAAACATGGCAAAGAAATGTTTGGCCGGGGCCGAGGGCATCGCTGGAGACGGCGAGGTTGAGGCGGAGGAAGGTGAAGCTGCGTCGTCTGATCGACAAACCTAATTTGTTATAGGAGGGAAAGGCGAACCCCGAATCCCAATGTGATCTGGTTTAGAGGAAACGTGTAATTGCCGCTCACTGTTCAAACATTAGTTCATCATATGATTAGGAACAGACTAGCCTTGAAAGATAAATCAGATGTTTCCAGGTTTCTCTCTCTAACAAAAAAGAAAACACACACACACACACACACACACACAAACACAAGCAGGGAGGGGCTGAGTAAGGGAGGGTGAATTGCTGCCCTACACCCGCTATGACCCATTATTCAGCGGCTCTTCCCCGTAAATGTGATAATTATATGCTTGCCCATTCACAGAACAGCACAAATATACAAACCATGCTGCTCCTGTTTATTCTCCCTATAATTCCTCCTTTATTTCCCCCAACACTTAGTAAGTCCATTATAAACCAATATTGTTACATCATTAAGTCGTTTCCTCTGTGCACTGTTATATATATCAAGACTGTGGAGCTCTTAGCTAATGTGAATTACAACAGAAATATACTAGCTTATGTACATGTGTGCATCTGGGCTTGCATACTAATATGGGTTTGTGTTCAAGTATGCATAGCACGCTTGTGTGAGTGTGTAGGTGCATGTGCGTGCATCCATGTGTGTCTCAATATGTGTCTGTGTGTGTGTGTGTGTGTGTGTGTGCTGGCAGGCCGAAGCGCCATTGTGAGGCAGCGACCACAGCGCCTCCTTCCCCCCCAACCTGCCACAACAAAGAGCAATTAAACACCGCTGCCTTGCCAGCTGAGGAGCCAACCGCCAGCCACACTTCCACAAACAGGCAGATCTGTTTAAAACCAAAGGGGAGAAGCAATAAAAGCCAACCTACCGAGAGCAGCCCCCTCCGATCCCCTTCCGCTGATTCAAACCAGAAGGTGACTGGCTGGCTTCACCCTATCACTCACTATCACAGTTCAGGCCGTATTACCGTCACATGTGCCGTTTTACACATAAAACCTAACCCGTGCAGGGATGTTTTACACATGGTTGGTGCACATCAGGTGACCTTTAACCGTGACCATACACGTCCTCCATTATGCTCATCTCAAGCTCTATATGTTTTATTCTCGGAGTCCACTCGAGATTCACAGTTCAAAAAAGGTTCTTATTTATCTTAAACTGTCTTTAATGCAGCTCCTCAGTTGAACTTGAACCTCGGAGTCAAACAGGCTCACAAACAGGCTCACACCTTGAAGGCCCACTTCCTCTGACTGTCTGAGCATCCGGAGGCCGAACGCTGTGTTCACACCAAATGAGGAGCAAATGTTTCCGTCGTGTTACTCCTGTGACCTGTTGTCGAAACGGAAGAAGCAAGAGCTGTCGTCCACAAAATTGTCATTGTGTTTTCATACCAAACGCAAAGTCAATGCAAAGATTCGAATAGACACAATCACACGTCACTCGCACCGGACGCTGATTCAAATAGCGCAATGTGACAGAGGCAAAGAAACACAATTCACATTATGCAATGTAATTATTTAAGGATCTTGATGAAAAAAATCTGGCACATTTAGGAAACTGATATCTCTAATGTGTGTAACTTGGTGAATTGAATTTTAGGGGACTGTTGGGCGTTGGCAGAGATATGCGCTCTACTGAGTGCCTTTATAAATTCACTGTTTTTTAAAATGTAAACATATTGGTTTATTATTACAATCACAATCATTTTTTAAAGATTTTCTATATACGTCCCTGTTGATAGTTGAATGAGAGTTTGTACTAAAACACTGAATTAAATGGAAAAAGTCAGGAAAAACAAATGCAGTAGTTTTTACAAAAATTCTGCCATCACCAAATGACTGTATATAATATGGAATATGGAAAAATAAGGACAATCATAATAGATCCCTTTTAAAAAAAACAATACGATATGAAATGCAGCCACTCTCAAAATGTTTTGAAACACACGAGGCTGTTCTGCTCTTCCAACACTTGTCTGTGTGCTACAGGGCTCTAAGACGGGAAGTCTGAGCGCAGACGGACAGTGTTCCCCAGAAATCGCTGCTGTATGTTTCTCTCAATGACAGGCTACACTTCCACAGGATACATACATGGAATTGCTCTGTGTTTGTTTGACCTGCCAGGGATCCTTTCAAGGATTAAAGCCTTCTCTTCACCACATGGCAGCACAGAACATACCAGCTCATTTCATTGTCTCGGCGCCAGTCTTTGCCAGGCACCTACTACCTTCTGTTATGGTTTTACCGCATTGGAAGAACTTATAATCAGATTCTTTGGTCTTGTTAAAAGTAATACCGCTGTTACAAGCAATAGTCCTACAGTAGATTCAAAATTACTACAAGTTGAAGGAGAAATATAAAAAAGTCTCATCAGAGTTATCATTATATATTGACTTATTCTTGACACATTCATTTTAACTGTTGTCAGTGTTCAAGCAACTTTATATGCTGTTGGCTGATTTTACTTATAGCAACACATTATATTGTTCAACCCATCAAAAGGTTTATATGCAAATCTTTCACTTCCAAACTAACTGATCATTATTTCTGACAGATAAATGTAGCGCAACACTATTTCCCTCTAAAATGAAATGGAGTTGAACTGTAATGCAGCATAGAATTAAATTATAGTACCATGTATATTAACTTTGAGTAATACAGAATGAATAAAAGTACCTATTTAAATATTGTGTTCAAATATCATATTTTCAAAGTGAGTCAAATCTTTGAAAAGGAAGTGACACATTACATTGCTTTTTATGTATTGTCCTTTTTAAAAATTGTATTTATTTTTAAATCATTCATTTACTTAAATTTATTTTTTATTTGGAATATTTTATTCATTATGTGTTCCTTTATTTATTTTCAATAAATACTACATGGAGTTAAATAGATCAATGATATGTAACTTGAAGCATGAAAAAAAACACATTATAAAACAAATCATAGAAAAACAAATCGAATTGTTTTGTTAAAATGCTCCTTAGTGGAGCAACAAGGCCGCGATGGCCAATCCGCTCCTCTTTCACACATATGTCTGTGTTGTCCTCTGTGACCCCAGCAGAGGGCAGGAGCGCAGGAACCTGTCGTGAAGTGGCTGTGCAGCCTGTCCTGGTCCTAGCCTGGCCCAGCCCACTCTAGCCCGGCTCGGCCTGGGTTCAGCGTGGGCCGCATCGCGGTGTCTCTGGTCAGGCAGCCTGGAGCCCTTGGGCGCTGGCAAGGGGTGCGGGCGTCCGGGAGGGGCCCCCTCAAAAGCCATCTACGAGGGGCCACACCCACACGGCCATTACGGTGGAGGCTGTTCTGGGCTTCTCCCGAGGCCGCCCGCCTGCCATTTTTAGAGCAGCAACAGAGTAGACCACATGCTGTGGCTTCAGGCAAGTGGGGGGAAGGAAGGTTTCTTCTTTATTTTCAGTCAAAGTGCCATGAGCTTTGAGAGAATTCCTATAATAGCACTCCAGTAGCCTCAGTCAGTTTGGACAAATTGTTTATCTCATAGATGGAAAAGAAAAGGAAATCCCAACTTACTTCCTGTTTAAAAGTTTTTCATCAAACTTTTCAGCAACGTGGAACTTTTCATTCAAAACAAATTACGCTCCAAATCCCGATACCTTGCTCCGTCTGTTTTACTTGTGCGGTTTGGTGTTTCTCCCATCAATAAAAGAATAGATTAACTGAAAGTAATAAACTTAGTTCCAAGATCTTGTGAAATATGTGAAGTCTGGTTGATTTAGACCTGCGCAGGCTCAGTGTTTTTCAGGAGTGTGTGTGGGTAAAAGCGTTGGGTGGTCTAAAGGAGAGAAGACTTGAGCTTCCTCTTGCACACATATGGTGCGGCTTGGCCTTTTTGTTTTGATTTTAGGGGTTTTAGGTTATAAGTAATAAAGTCCCCTTTAGGTATGACCTGCTTATTTTACCTACCTATAATGTCCTTCTATTTTTGTATTACATGCCCTACCCTATCCGCTCACCATTTCTCTCAGGACTTGCAGCCTTTTTCCAGCTTTGGCCTCCTGCAAATCCAAAATCTGGACTTTTCGCATCATTTCAAGCTCTAGTTTTGACCATTTCAAATCCTGCTTTAATGAACAACTCCTGTCTTTCCAACCTTGCTTTTGCTCGTCCCGATCCCCGTCTCCCGTCTTGATCTGAATCACCAGGAAGCCCCCACATCAGTCTCCTCTCCAGAAGAGGAAAGACAAGTCAAAAACACTTCACTTCTGTTCCACACAATCACTCAATAGACAGGGACACATGATACTCTTGGTCACCCGTCTAGAACACGGACGCGAGCGCACTCGTTTGACCCACTTGAAGACATTATCCCTCTCCTGCAGTGCGATATGTCTTTCATAAATAAACGATAGTTCCAGTCCTCAAAACCACATCGTTATAGCACTAAGGCATCAAATGTATAAGGCTTTGAACGATCTTCTGTTGGGAGGAAAAGAGCCGGAGAGATGGAGGCTTTGACTTGAGAGTGGTGGACCACAGAGCTGAAGCAGATCAGAGTTAAAGTTACATTATAGGTCCTTAAAGTGTGTTAGTTTGAATTTTACAAGATTCATTGAGTCGAAATTATAATATTATAAAAGCTGTGTCTGACTTCTGTTTCGATGTAAAAGAATAAGTATGAAAAACCCAGGAAAAAAAAAAATTCGAACAGGAAACACTTTAAAAACTGGGATGGACTTCGGGAAATGTAGAGTAGAATTCTGGTTATTTTAGTACAATAAGAACATCCATGAGGAGAGTTCATTAAATCAAGAGGAACATAAGTTATTTCCAGGGCGAGGGTACGAGAGATGACTGCTGGTGGTACACACACACAGACACACACACGACACACACAGACACGACACATGGAACAGATCACACAATGCATGGAGTTGGATGTGCCGTACGAAATAAAGTAACCCAAAAAAAGAAAACCTCAACTTACTCCCTTTAAAAAACCCACCCCTCCTTTTTGGCAGGGCTCCGCCAGGGAGTAATGAGCTCCCACCCAAACCTCAGCACCAGCTGCTGTCAGAGTCTGGGGGCATCGACTAAATATGTAGAAACCGGCAGGGGGAGAGGGGAGGGTGTTGGTCGGCCCTTGGGGGGGGGGGGGGGGGGGGTACAGTACAGCTCAGCACCCTTTGACATGACACGGTTTAAAGAAATCACTAGGAGTTAAAATACAAGAAAAAAAAACTAAATTGATCAGAGGAATCACAGCAAGAAAATAACTTGATAACTCAGATTCTTTTGAAAGCATCCAAATACACACACATGTCACAGCTAGTGCCTAACCCGAGCCTATATCATAAAACTAAATCTCACCCTTAACTGACAAAAACCTAATTGTGACCTAAACCTTAAAACCAAGTCTTAACCCTTAAAAAGACACCTGGTCCTGATTGGTCAAGGTTAGTCTTACGTATCCGTAACATGGACAAGTTTGTATAAAAAGTCATCTAAAGGCAAAATTGTTTATAGCTGTTATAATCATTCAAATGAGAATACAATTTACACAATCTTTCCTCGAGGATATTCATGGTGTTACACATTTTCATACACAAGAAAAGTCGCAGAAATCACTGTGGCATTTTTTTCAAAAGTAATATTTCTTTTTCACATGTTTCATATTCAGACACTGTGTCCTAAAATGAGACATCAAGACTTGTGTAATTTTGTGATGTCTCTCACCTAGTCTCCAGCACGGCCCACTTGGACCGACCCACCTTTTAGGATTTGGTTTCTCTGGGTGTTCACCTGAAATGTGATTTATTTTTATTTGAGCTTTATTAAGAACTCTAATTGATGCTTGATTCCTCTGACAATTTTTTCGCGATCAATTCCATTCAAAACTCCACCCAGACTGATGCTGACAGAAAGGTGGACTGGTCCGTCTGCTTCTAATCCACCCGCCATATTCCACTTCTGCTGTCCCAGCTGCCTGCTCCCCTATTTCCTGATGGTCTCATATTCTGTGGCCACACACGTTTCCCTGGCAGGCCAAGATTCACACTGGCACTGTACTGGTCCACCCTGAAAATCGTAGTAGTAGCTGAGGAGAGTGAGCTGGAGGTAGTGGCCTGCAATACAGTTTGCACCAGAACCAGGCCCAGGCCGTGATGTTTGTTCCAGAGACCACCATGAGAGAGGAGAAATAAAACTTACATTACAATTTTGTATATTTTCGTATGGATTAAATATGGGGCCTGAACTGTTGGTTTCAGAAATTATGACAATTATCTTAATGTCCAACGTGATAAAACGCAGCCTTCTCACTTATTTTAACGGAGAGAGGAAGTCAATGCAGAGGTCTCCACCCGCCGAAGCAACACAGGGTCGTCTGGCTAAATAGTCAAACCATTTTCAACTTTTGAGACAACGCAACATGATATTATCCGGCAAGGTGCTGCATTGGCAAGTCACATACTATGCAAGTTGGCTTGTAGCATTGGCCAAAGGTATTTCTGATGTTTACATTGCAATCGTCAAAGCAGTGTTTTGGCATCGGAGAAGGCTTCAGATTCTCAGATCTTTTCCTCCAACGGGACTTCCTGGATTGAATTGAATGCCTCACCAGTGCCTAAAGCAACACACCCCCAGCACCGCTGCCCCCCTGCACTGCTTCAACACAGGGCTGTTTTCGGTCAAAACGTCCGCTCAGATGTTTGTTTGATGATCTGACAAGTTCCTCATTTGAAGCACACTGTGACCTTTAAGTCCTTCAAGGCAAATCCAAGTCTTCCAAATCAGATTACGAGTCACAGTGTCTTTCAGGGCTCAACACTGACCATATATATATACACACAACATTTAATGAGGTTTTTTTTCAAAGCTTTGTTGATTATGACTTTAACTTGAACAGAAAACAGTTAAACACAGGTCAAGCAATTCATTTTTAGCTGAAACTCAATGCAAAATCAGCTTGATGCTTTCTTTTAACCTTTTTATTTTTCGTGGGATTTTACCAGGTCAAAGCCAGGCTGAATGCTTTTGGTTTCAAGCCTCAAGTCTAATTACATTTTGATGGTGCCTGAAGACTTCATTGTGACCCAGGTTTGACTCGAGTTCAATGGTCAAGTACACAGCACTGCCGTAAAATAGACTTAAACACAACAAACAGAATGATATTTTTCCCTTTCGAAAAGGGGGTTGTGTTTTCACCCCTCTCCGTTTGTTCGTTAGTTGGTTTGTTTTGAAGGAAGATTACACAAGAACTACTGGTCGCCTTTCCACGAAACTTCTTGGAAGGATGTGGTGGCGACCAAGGAAAAACACGTTTCATTTTGGTACGGATCTGGATCAGGGCGTGGAATCAGGAATATTTTTTTTACTTTCTATAACATTCTGCATTTTCCAACATTTTCTCCATTTGCCCAGCGAATAATTAAAGGAATCATTTTTTTTTAAATCAGGCACATTTAGGGAACTAATAAAGTGTGTGTGATTTGATGCAGCTTAATTGAATTTAATTGTATTCCTCTGAGTGGCATTCAGTTTAAATTTGAATTTCCAGATCAAATAAGTTTAATAAAAGGCATAATGGTGGCTTACCCTCCAGACATAAACCTCTTTTTTTTATGTATTTTCATTTTGAATGCATGAAATTATTGTTGCAACAGAGTGTTTCTTTAGCTATTAAGACCCATCCAACCCTGCCACACTGCATGCAGTGTTGCTTTAACCTGCAGTGTCCAGTCAGAGGCACAGTAATCCTCTAAGTCCCTCTCATTTGACAAAGTATGTATAAAGGAATATTGAAAGAGACTGTCATTGCTGTCATTGCGCCATCCTGAGCAATTGCAAGCATGACGCCTGTTGGGGTCATTAGGTGGCCACAGGTCTCCTCGACAGACGGCGAGATTACAGGCCAGATGTCGGCTTGTATACAGCAAGAAGGCGGTGGACTGGGATTTGTTTGGGAGTAGATGGACTTCTGTGTTCCTCGAGCTGATACTTGAACGTAATACCCTGTATGCCAAACAGCACATTCAGCGGTTACACGACATTTTGTACTTCCAGCTCGGGATAATAACTCATTCTACAAACAGTCAGAAAGTTTTCATAGAGGAAAACAATTAATGTCTCCCCAGCGCCATGTGGGATTATTTCTGACGTGTGGTCACAAAGATATCGCAGCGAGATGGCAGCGAATGAGACTTTGATGGTGGTGGGGAGGGGACGTTGCACTGAAAGGATCGTTCAGAAACAATCCTCGCAGTATTAACCTTCAGGAAACATCTCGCCTTGCTTGTACTCGTGTTAGGACAAAAAGTCCGCAGGTGAAAAGGAAAAATCATCACATAGGGAAAGGATTACTTTCTCCTGATTACCACCATGTCTGATGACTGGACACGTTCTGTCCACTGGTTGAAATGCAGCCTGTTGGCGGTTGGATTACTCAGAACCACCAACATGCTCCAAATAGAGACCGACCACATGAGCCAGGCAGGTCATTTAATCTAAAGCGTGCTGTCTCTTCTTTCTTTTTTTCATGGCCGGCTCAAGTGACGGCCCAAGTGACGAATATCTGATGCTACAATCAGCGGCGTCCACAGCCGTACAAATGTACATGATATTCACTGGTACATTGTTTACCCTATTCCTCTCTCGCAGTCTCTCTGTCTATATGTTCCCCTCTTTCTCTCTTCTCCTCTTTTCTCGCTCTCTCATTTTCCGTTGACAAGCTCTCTGAATCTTTGACCACACAGCCTGGAAAAATAGCACCGAGTCATGCTGCAAGGCAAGTCTATCCCTGACCCTGATTCCCTCTCACCACATTTCCATCAGCAGCGAAGTAAAACACATCTAATCATTTCAATTTTCCCCCTCCGTCGCAGTATTATTAACATTGTTAATTTTCTGAGGGCTGCAGCCCAGAGGGGAATGTCAAGGGAAATGCATTATGGCGAGATATTCCATTGATCCGCCATTATACACACTTATTCGGTCGCCGTAATGGCCTAATGTTACCAAGAGGCCAATTTAAAACAAATGTAGAAAACAGAAGGCTATTCACCCCCGAAAAGAAAGAAGCACTTAAAACCAAGCGTGTGATGTCAATGTATAGACATGGTCTAACATCGACGAGTCCCACTGCTTTGTTTCATGCTTGTTTGTGCCGCTGCCGTGCTTTGGGGTTACCACCAAGACGAATTATCTGGCTAAACCATCACTACTATATCACGAGAGCTGCCTGCTGGAGGAACTTGGTTGTACACAAGGAAGCTAACGGATGTCCTGATCGCACGCAGGGCTTGAAAGGTTTTTAATTTTTCAAAAGGAAAAAAAAAATTACCTAGCGAATAAGTAGTAGTCTTATTTTACAGTACTATTTTGAAAGTAAAATTAAATTTACTAAGATGCTAAATGGAAATGAAGACATCATCAGTAGAGAGGAAAATCTGAAAAAACAGAAAACTCCAGCTCCCACCAGACATGCACTGAAGTCCGAACATTTTCCAGAATTTCTTGGGAGGGGCTGTGTATGAGAACACAAATGTCCGAGTTAGTTGCTCCAGACATTTTCTGGGAAACTTTTCCTACCAGTCGCCTTGTTAAATGTCCGGAAAATGTCATACACATAGAAGTTGCTGACGGAGATGTCCACTTGGAAAGACGAGGAGATTCGAGACCTTTTGGCGATAAGGCCCGACGCCAGTGTCGATGTACTGTAAAATAAAACACATGATTTCCGCAGAGGAATTTATACATGTCCTGCCGCCTGCATGCTCTGCCCAGGCCCCCCCCCCCCCCCCCCCCCCCCGCATTAATGTTCCAGACATTTTCCTGTTGTTGTGAACGCGTCTGACCCAGACAAACTCTTGCTGCGTTCCTCATATATGAACTCGGAATGTCCGAATTTCCCATTTCCCGAGTTCACATTAACTGTGTGAGTGAGAAAATGTTTTCCTTGTTCTCTGAACGTGAGCTGCTCAAAGTCGCCCCATTTTCTTTTCTTTGCAGAGGATGTGATTTGAAAATTCAATCAAATATTCCAGTAATGTATGATATGGTACAAGTGCGGTCTATGTTTCTGAGTGCAAAGAATATTAACAAAAGATTTTGTATTCGTCAAAACAAGCCAAACTTCTCAGTGAAAAAGTTAAAGTTAAATCCTTCCATCAATTATCTACCACCACTTCGCAGGGTAGCCAGGGCCACTCCCAGCCGACACTGGGAGAGAGGCGTGGTACCCCCTGGGTCACCAGTGCTGACATACAGACACAAACAACCATTCATGCTTATATTCACATGGACAATTTAAAGGCTCCAATTTACCTAACCCCAGTGTGGGAGGAAGCCGGAGTACCCGGAGAAAACCCACGCAGACATGGGAAGAACATGCAAACTCCACACAGGCTGGTGACAGTGGTAACCATTATACACCAGTAAATATATACTGTCAATCAGGCAAGTGTATTTTATTTCAAATGCATTTTGTTACAGGTTAACTGTAATCTGGACATCTGATCTGATTCAATAAACATGTACAAGAAACATTAAAAAAAAGTATTTAGATTCAATATCATTAGTTATTTAACCTTTCCATGCCTTTCCATTTTATGTCTCACCACCTGTCCACTTCTGTAGAGACCACCACACAGCGTGAAGCATCATGCAGCAGGAAGGAGAAGACTCCATCTTTGCTCAGAAGCAAACAAAGCGCACACTCACTCACTGCCATCACCTCAAAGCGGTTTCTGCTCCTCTGGAGCAGAGCAACCAGAGGAGGATTCGCCAAAGAGACGCGGCTCCACAACAACGTTTGCACGGAAAAGTTGACCACTGGTGAAGGAGACAGTCCGTTAGAGACAGACTTATTGCTTCCTGTTTTTTACCAAAGTGAAATAATGTCAGGTTGTGTAACACACCCTAATTAAAAATTACAGGAATTAAGGTATCACAATACACTGAATTAAAGTTGTGTCTCTTTTTGATGGTTGGGAAAACTGGGAGAGGCTGGTGTATGATACAGTATGTCTGGTAACTAGCCTGGTAGCCTGCCAGCACAGTCATAAAGTCAATGAAATGTGATCATCCTGAACCAGCTTCACTGTTTCTTTGTCTGATGTAATGACAATAAAGATAATTGATTGATTCCTTGAGTAAAGAATGTTAACCAACCAAGAAAGTATTGTAATAACATTTGCTTTGCTAACACTCATTTTGAAACGGATAAATTCTATTTTTTAAAGAGGTGGTTTCAGGTTAATGGTGAAGAAAGTGACAAGATAAGTCTCAGGCCTGAGTTGTATTGACAAGGGGCCATTGAATATTTTTAGAATATTTTGTCACATCGTCACGTAGAATTAGTTTGGTCAATTTGCTTAATTTTTTCCCTTTGTCAGCAGGATTATGCAAAACCTACTGAACAGATTTTCATGAAACTTCATAGCAGGATGGGACCTGGGTGAAGAAAGACATTTCTGTGCAGATGCGTAGAAAGAATTTTTTTCACTTTCTATAACGTTGCCGTTTTTTTACATTATCATCGATTTCCCAGAAGTCCACGCTGGGATCTTGATGAAAGAAATTCACACATATTTAGTGAATTGATATCAATGAGTTTGTGTAATTTGTTTCCGCTTGATTGGATTTAAGGAGACTCTTTGGTTTTCGCTGAAGTATGCAAACTATTGAGTTCTGTAGTCTAAATAAAATCAAGACGGGTTCAATGTTATGAATTCAGATCACTCATGAACACACACACACACACACTGGTCAAAGTCAAAACCGGAGTACTGGTATATTTGCTTAATTTAGACCCAAGCACGGAGAGACACCCTTTGGAAAGCTGGTCTTTATCCAGTATATATCTGCCTGCTCAGCCAGAAAAGTTTCAATCATACGTTTGCCTTTAATTACATCTAGTTGAAGTAATATCACACCAGGCCTAATAGATTTACATATACTTTTAAAAGCAGCAATCACATGCCACTTGTTGCATTTAAAAGGGCCAAACCTACAAAAACCTGTAACTACTAATACATGTGATAGCAGTCATATGGACAACTATCCATACGAAACGTATAATCAGCCCTGGGTAACATAATCGTGCCCACCCAACGCCGAGAGGTTCATCAAGCTCGCAGTGCCTACTGTACGTACCCAAAAGTCTAAACCACACAGGGCAGAAAATAGTAAATAGAGCAGAGAAAGCTTTTTGAAGAGACTGTTAAGAGCTTAACGCATTCCCTAATTATAGATCTCACTTGCTCCCTTTTGAAGAGAACTGTAAATTGGCACACGCCAAAGTTTTAGATCAGTACAAGTCTTATAAAAATGAGGAGAAACAGCCCATCGCGGACCACTTTTCAGAAATATAGGAGCTTTTTTACCTCCCCTCTCATTTCACCTAAATGTAAAAAAATAAAGCATTAACGAACGCTAAGAAGAAAAAGGAACACTTCACTTACAGCCGCACGTCAGTAACTGAACATGTGTCAAATGAGAGGGGAAGGAAATCCCTCAGAAAGTGTGATAAGATTGCCACGTATCACACACGTATCTGTGAGGGTTTGACGCGATAGAAGAGGACCACAGGAGACGTTATTGATTATATGCTTATAGATTTCAGATCTACGCAGCAGGTGTTGTCATCGTCTGCCTTCTGTGACACTTTGCCCTCAGTGCGAGTTGAGGTTCACAGGTTTATGTGACTGCGAGCGCAGGATTGTGCGACCATGTAAACTGTCGCATGTCGCAGCCTTTGTTCTCCTCCACTCACACCCCTCCTGGAATAAGAAAATAAAGCAATGAAGGTCAGTTGGAGAACAGACTGCCAAATATAGCTGCTGTGTTCATGTGAGGGCCAGACTCTCCAGAACGACAAGCCCAGCTCTGACCATGCCCTGTAATTGAGGAGAAAATAAGGACAGAAATTATATGTTTATTTTTGACAACAATTTTAATCTTCTGTGCTCTCCTTCAGAAAACGAGACGCCCACAAAAAGGCTGAGAATCTGTGTCGCCCGAGACTGAAAGTTGAGTTTTTTGTTTTTTTTTCAACCCAAAAAATTAAATCAATGAAATGTAGCAAAAGAAAACAGTTTCAAATGTACGATTTTCTCCCTTTTCTCTTGAGATTCATCTTCAGCGTTGATACATCACAGATAAAGAAGTGCATGGAAACAACATTACGATAAACTAATGACATTAAAAGCTTATTTTACTTGTTAAATATATGTTAAACTATACAAACAACCTAATTAGATTATCTTTTAAAATAAATATAAAGGATAATGATGCTTTTTCTATTTTGTCTACACACTGTTGTGTATGATTAAATGAATAGTTCAATAACCTTTACACGTAATGTATCTATACATTTACTTGCTTATTTATACTATGATGTGCATGAATAATTGTGTCATGTAAAATTGTGCTATAAAAAAATTGTCATCCAAAAAGAGTTTGGTCTCAGCATTGGTGGGTTTGTCAGTGTGCATCCCTGAATTAAAAGGTTTCTAACTACAATTAAAAGATGATTAATTATCTAGATTCTTAAAGTTTAAAGGGAATTCATTGAAAATTATGATGTATGTCAATATTTTAAAAACAATGTTTACACAAGGTTTAACAGGCAGAGAGACCAGTGGCCTTAGTTTACATACACGTAAGTTATGAGCATATTTAAATAAGCAAAATAAGACAAAATACATTTGTTTTTTAAATATGTTCCTCTGAAAAAAAAACATGATTCCAGACTCAAACATTATTCCTGATCAGAAAACGATATTTGGAGGATTTTTGAAATAACACGTCGCCACCGTCTCCGACCGTCCTTCGCACTTTCAAACTTTCAGCCTTCATCTATTCCTCTTTTTTTCTATTTTAATCATCGTGACTTCCTCGAGGAAACAACCCTGAGAGTCGGGTTTTCCCTCCCTCGTCAGTACGCGGTGCCTTGAATTCATTTTATTTGACGCGATAATCTCTTCTTTATTTTATTTAACGACTCGCTCCTTTCCCTCTGCGCTTGTCTGCGCAGCTCCGTCTCTCTAACCATCACAATTAACGTCGAGAAAAGGGCCCGTAAAAGCGCGTTTAGGAATATTAGAAACAGAGAGAGGGTTGAAACCCAGAATAATAAAATCTCGGATGGAAACCACAGACTTTTTTATATATATATTTATGTGGCTTCATGTTCTTTTGTTATTTTTCCTCTCACACAGAGAACATGGAGCTTTAGTCCAACTTTTTTTTTTTTTTAATTTACACTTCTGCAGTAACGTCGCATGAATAAAACGTATCTATGGCGATGACGTTAAGTGTTAATTATCTTGCTCTTGCCACTTAATCCCAGTGGAAATGATCCCAGTGTAATTGAAATAATATCCACATGGTGATTGATGAGTAACCCATTCATGCGTTTATCTTTAAAAAAAAATCTGTGTTTGGGGAGGTGGGATGTCCCGTCTCGGAGTTCTCCACCAATCCCCGCGCGTGTTGCTCCATCTCTGGTTTTTTATTGCTTCTCTGCAGAGTCTTCAAAGGGGCTGTAATTAGGGGGCGGGCTCCCTGCGCCTCAAAACACTTCCCCGCGTTACTGCCTGACTTCTTCCAAACTGTCCCGGGACCCCGAGCTGCGCCTCTCCCGCTCCCCTCCCTCAGCTTCCTACAGGATTTAGTTTCTCAGGGATGGCCGCATCTATTCTGGAGGTAGGGAATGTAATTGTAAGTAGATTTTCGTTTCTTCTTCTTCTTCTTCTTCTTCGTAAAAGTATAACTTTTTTATGATGTGATTATTGTGGAGGTTTCAGGTCGAACTTATTGTGAAGTCATGCGTTTGTGCGTTTGTATGAGGAAACTTAACCCTGGAGTTTAATTTGAATGTTATTGTGTTCTGACAGACAAAAACCTGATTGATTATAAACTTGTGTTGTAGAGGATGTTGAAAATGATATGAAGAAATATCTGATTGAAAGCAACTCACATTTCAGGTTGTGCTGCTGACAGCTGCCCAGCACCATGAAACTCACTCACATGTTACTCTCTCATCATCTTTGTCTATATGCCTTTGATTCCCATTTCCTCTGTGCACATTCTCTCACTCATAGCTTAATGAGGTGTTATCTCACGTGGCCACATGAAGCTTTACAGTTACCAGCAGTGAGGGGAAATCGTGACCAACGCAGCGACTGTTTAAGTAGAAAAAAAAGTTCAAAAGATCAACAGGACGCAAAGAGCTCAAGTCAGGGCTTGTTGGTAAAGAGACATAAAAGTCAAAGTTATGTGCTAGAAATAAGAAAGAGCCTTAGTGTGCCTTTAAAGCACATTTATTTTTTACAATATAGATACTTATGATATAGATTATAATAAGTACTACACACAGCAGATCAACGATTACAGCAAAGACAGAATAAACTATTGCATATTATTGCATTATTATTGCATATTGTAGAAGCACACACAGTGATGTTCCATAGAATAACAACACAAGCAATATATTAGTGATTTTGCTTTAGTTGTATCCATATGTACAGCGAGTAGTAACAGTAGAAACGTGCCTCTGACATCGTTTGCACGTGGAGAGATGTAGAAGTATCACATGAAATCGTTTTTTAAGAAAAGTGAAGTTTCCTCAATGTTTTATTTCTGTTCTTCTTTTCTTTTCCGTTTTTTTTATTCCAAAACAGCTAATGAATATGGATGTTTACAGGAAACACCAATGGCATTCATGGGCAATCAACTTAATTATGATAGATGATGGTTACATCTAAATCTGTAACACTATACAACAGGACCAAAGTGAGACCATTGGGACACTTTGGACCATGAGCTTGTCTAATCAATGTCACAATGACCAATAGAGGAGCAAAAACATGTTTGACAAGTTACAGTGAGTAGCGCAGTGCTTAGATACACGCATACACGGTTTTATAAAACTTAAAAACAAACATGCATGCGAAATTAAGAATAGCTTGTAGACAGCGGTTTAAGTGAAACAAAAGAGCGAGGGAATTCCGCCTTTGCTGAGCAGAGCAGCATAACAAGCATAAACATTCACTGCTTTAAATTGCCCTGACCACTTTGAAAACAGAGGGAGAGCCGAAAGAGCCAGCGGTGGCAGTCAGACATAAGTTTTTTATTAGAGTTGACACTGACAGAAGCGGCAGCAGCAAGCAGCCATTTCCTGCAGACAGACAGTCTCATTTTCTCCCCTGTCTCCTCCTCCCCAGGAAGACGCACGCTATGGCTCCAGTCCTCTGGCTATGTTAACTGCTACCTGTAACAAGTTCGGCAGCACCAGCCCCATCAGGGATTCAGCTACACCCAGTAAGAGCGGCAGCGCAACTCCAGTAAAGAAGCCCTACATGATGACCTCTGACCTTCAGACAGTGAAGAATGGCCGGACCGCAGACGGCAGTGGCCTGGCGGACTCCTACACTGGCTCCTTCACCACAGCTGGAGGAGGGGGAGGAGGTGGTGGGCTGCTTACACCCACTGGAAGCCCCCCTCCTTCAGCCGGAGGCTACACTACAGAGTATAACCCTTTCTCCCACTCCTTCCAGACCTCCGTCTCACAGGACCCGTCTCTTTTAGTGTCCAAGGCCCACGCTACGGCTGATTGCCTCACCAGTGTCTACACCTCACTGGATATGTCACACCCCTATGGCTCTTGGTATAAGGCCGGTATCCACCCTGGCATCACTGCTAACCCATCTAATGCCACATCCTCCTGGTGGGACGTCCATCCAAACTCCAACTGGCTGTCAGCAACGCAGCCCCAGGCGGACGGAGGCCTCCAGGCCTCCCTGCAGCCTGTAGCACCACAAGCATCCCTGAGCCCCCAGATATCCAGTTACGGCACCGACTTTACGCAACTCAACCCGGCACCTTACCCTTCTGTGGGCCTGGGCTCCTCCTCACACCTCCTACAGCCTTCCCAGCACATGCTGTCCCAGGACATGTACAAGCCCAAGCCTGTGCAAAACTCAGGGATGATTGAGAGTCCCATGGGCCTAAAGCCTGCCAGGGGATCAGGGGGCTACAGTGGCGGGGCACCCACTAGGTCCTCATGTGACTGCCCCAACTGCCAGGAGCTGGAAAGGCTGGGAGCCTCTGCTGCGTCCCTGAGGAAGAAGCCGGTCCACAGCTGCCACATCCCAGGCTGTGGGAAGGTGTACGGCAAGGCCTCCCACCTCAAAGCCCACTTGCGCTGGCACACTGGCGAGCGTCCCTTTGTTTGCAACTGGCTGTTCTGCGGGAAGCGTTTCACCCGCTCGGACGAACTGGAGAGGCACGTGCGCACCCACACACGGGAGAAGAAGTTCACCTGTCTACTGTGCAACAAGCGTTTCACACGCAGCGACCACCTCTCCAAGCACCAGAAGACCCACGCAGATTCTGCAATGCAAGGGAAAGCTGTAGCTGGGGAGGGAGAGGCAGATCCTCGGGGTGAGGAGACTGCAGAGCTCAACACCAGCGCTGTACCCACCAATCCTGTTGCTGACCAAATCACCAACGGAGATGAGAAGACTGGCACACCTAACGGAGTGGAGAACAGCAGCGGACTGTTGGAGATCTGACTTCATTAAATCGTCTATTCAGTGCTTTTTTTGAGACATGGTGGACTTGTTTTTTTATGGTGAAAACAAACACCTTTTAAATAAATGAGTATTTTGTTTTATGACATGAAAGGACATCAGATTAAAAAAAGACTTAATATGATAAATGACTGAGCATGTTGCAGGTAGCAATGGCTTCATTTACTGTGGACCACACACACACACACACGATTAACAAGCACACAACATGAGCAAAGCCTGCAAACATAGACCAGTGCACAAATATATGCAGGCACACACAAATATGACCAACTAAACCAGGCTGTACGTGAACACAAATATATCATGCGTGTTGCATGAGCACATGCACATGCACAGAGATAACTATTAACAAATGTGCAAGCATATATAATGCATACATGTGCATACATATAAGCGCACACACAAACCTGTGTCTGCACACACATGAACACATACAAGTAAACATGCTCATGCACACATTTTCTGCCTTTCAAATGAGACAAACCACTGGGGAAATTGAATCTGCATAAGCAGAAGGAAAAGAGCTCTGAAGCCGCAAAAGGAAAGTAGTTTTACAACAAGACTTATGGTCGGGATGATGGAGTTGATGGAGCGTTGCATGCCTAGAGAAAGAATCAGATTTACAGCTGTACTTTGATACTTATTCATTATTACTGAAACAATCAGAGGACAGTCTTACATACTGCTTCTTGTTGCCAAAGACGTTTGGTCTCGCAATTTACTTTTTGTTTGCTGTTTGCTTCTTACTATGTCTAATTTAATTTCATATTTACATAAATAATCTAATTTATGTCTTAAATTATACACATGGAAGATTATCTTGCACCCTGTATGAAACAGAATGCCTGTAACAAATGCAAGATGGTTGAAGCTGGCCAAAAAAGAAATTAAAATGCATTAAATTAATACTTTTTCTCTTATTTATTAGTTATAATGTGGAGTTTAGTGTTTTTAAAGATTTATTTATAGATCTTGACGTTAGATGTGCGTGTAAACTATTTCTCTATAATCTTTTAATTGTGAAGTCTTCCACACCTGACAATGTAATAATAATAAGGGCTTCCCCTTGTTTGTACATACTATATATTTACAACAATATATGGATAATGTTAGGTGTGTTATTTTTCTACTTTTTTTTATGTATTTTCTACATTTTGTGTAACTTCCATGATGAGAACGATGCCTGTGTTGCTTCAGTTAAAAGAAACGTAAACTTAAGAGCTTGATTTGTTGATTTTGAACTACAAGTCTTTGCAGATCTGTTGTGATATTTGTGTTTAAGATACTGTAAATAGTGATAAAGCATGAAACCTGGTAAAGGTGCACATGTCGTTATGAGTTGTGGTGTGGAATCATGACTGTTTTGGTGCTTTCTAAAAGTAAAGAAATTTCAAACGCATTTCTCCACTAGTGTTATTCTTGTGATCCGAGGACGTCTTGACTTTGAGAAGAAAATAAAAAAGGTGTTCCTCCTTGAGCACGAACAATCTCTTCCACCCTTCACTTCTCCTCCTCCTCACTCACTGTCCTTCTTTTCATATCTTACCATATTTCCATCTCACCATGGCCAAGCAAATACTTTCATTATCTTTTGCAGCACAAACAAAGCGATCCACTGAGGTGAGGTCTTAACTCCACACAATGACCCCCTTTCAGAGAGCCACTGTAGTTACACTCAAAGACAATTACTCCACTCTCCAGCTCGAGAGGGGTAATTACTCAGAGCGATGCTCCGGCGGAGTCGGGACAGAGGAGGGGAGTTGGATTAGGGGACAGGGGAGCTGCACTTGTATTGTTTATTGAAGAAGGTGGTCCCACAAAGGACCCCGATTAAGACAGGATGCGGGAGCAAAGATGCAGAGAAGATACTGGACCAATTACAATTTCACAGTGTGTGCAAAAAAAACAAAACACTCCAATTTGGGATCCTGCTCGAGCACCGTGCACATGGTGTCGGTTTCTTGAGTGTGTGCGACAGTTAAAGCCACTTGCTCTCTGTCCACTTTTCTGCCTGGTCATTCAGGCCACATTGCAGACTAATAAAAATATTTGAGGTGGGTTGACTCGCCGCGCTGTATCAAAGGAGCGATAGCCTCAGGAAAGAGTAAATGAAGCCTGCAACAGATGGGTTCTGCTCTGTACTGGTGTCAAACTAAGATTTATAGAAGGGGTTCATTTTTATGACAACACTACTGGTAACAGGTGGCGTTTTAAAAGAATGATAACCACATAAAACTAATTTAGAGACAGGAGGAAACACTTCCCCATTCTGGTAAAAAAAAAAAAAACTGATACATAACTGAAACAAATGGGGTAAGCAAATAGAAATCAAACATTTGAGACATAAAAGTTTAGGATCTTCGTGAAGACCTGTACAAGGAAAACCCCCCATGAAACTCTCCTGTTGTAACATTTACACTTCCCAGGCTGCATGGTTCCAATTTAGGGCTTCTAATGAGCTGTAGTTGAGGTCAATTTATATAAAACGTCCCGGGGCCGACTCTGTCATCAGGGACCGACATGTTTATGGTGGTCTGAAGTGGGCGCACGGTCGATTCCACAGCATAAAAGGCAAACAGGGAGAATGGGGTATGGGCAGGGTGTGTCCGACCAGTGAGTGAGGGTGGGGGGTAAAGAAGACGGTCAGTGGGTTTTAAAACCTCTGCTGCTACTGTTTTTTTCTGCCTTTTTAAAAAAAACACACTCCCTGGGCAGTGGTGGCGGCGGCAGCGTACTGTAGCCGTAACTTTATTTTTACTTCTTTTATTTAGAAAGCCAGGAAACATTAAGTGTTACTTCAAATAAGGTCATAAAAAGCAAAGTATACATGCAGTGACACATGAGGACGGACAATCTGTTCCATATGGTTTGCCCACTCATGCCCCTGCACTCCATTTAACTAAATCAAATCACTGCAGGCTTTAATAGGACTACAAAGGTTGTTCCAGAGGATCAGACACACCTGTTTAAGCCATCACGCAGACCATTTCCGACCGAGCTCACACAAAGACGTAACTGCTAAACATTCACTCAAGCAGTGTTTAGTGTTAAGTCCTTGATGAGTTAGACAAACTTACACTGAATGAATTCCTCCAGAGGCTCTCGACTTTCTGAGACTCAGATTCCAGCTCTTTAAAATGAGACAACAGCTCCTCATGATCTGCTGAACAAAATGCTAATGACTCCTTTTCTCTCCATTATCTGGTCCTAACTGAGTGGTCACGAAGAACAATGGCCTGTGCTTTGGCATAGCCACAGGCACGGGTTCCTGCTACCACCTACCTGTGTGTGCAGGGCAGCGGGAGGAAGGGGAATGCGGGGGAGGCATGAGGCATGAGGCAGGACAAAAGCACAGGTGTCTGCAGGTGTGGCTGGGTCTCTGTGACAGAGCGGGGGGTAGAAAAGGGGGGAAAGAATGTCAGCACGCCCAGAGGCTCAGCGGTCAGGCCATGAGTAAAAACAAGATAAGGCTGTTATGGCGAGTGGGAAAGGCATAGTGACCTGAGTGAACCACAACATGACCCGGAGAGGAGAAGAGGTCAGGCTAATATAAAACAGAGGAAACATACCAGAGGTAAAAAGGTCAAGCTATCTCGGAGATGCTGTGCTTATCATTTACATATCAGGAGAGGAAGTAGCGCCATGTTACAAATAAGTACAAAAAAGATTTGTGCATTCCATCATTCATGCAGCCAAGTCAGTTCCCATTGTGGTAACAATGCCTCTGAGTCCAGCTGATGCAACAACGCTGCATCTTGCTGCACTGTGTCCCGTCTCTCCTCATCACGCTCCGTGAATCATTATCACGCTGGTGACGGAGGCGAGACCACCCTCACGTTTCATTTCACAACACAAACAGCAGCCTGCGCTGTGTTCGCCTTGCATCATCAAACCTGGAGTGCCTCTCACATTTCCTGCTCTAATCGCACAAATGTCGCAGCCTCTCCGAGCCTAAGAGCCGCCTTTAAAGTTTAAAAGGGAGTCCTCCCTTGCTGCCCAATGCACCAAATGTACCACTAAATGAGGCCATTTTGTTTATAGGAACTGTGGGAGAGTTGTGGGTGACTCTGTGCCCCTTTAAAAAGATAATATCCTCCCCATTTAATGGCCTCCGGATGACAAATTGCTTCCAGGGGGAAATTTAGTTAACAAAATTGCAAGTGTGACACTTAGAGACATATCCACTCTACTTAAGAAGTTTGACATCCATAATTCAATTGTGCTCAGCAGTAGGTACAGTAGACATTTGCCTGAGTAAAGTAGCACTTAATATAGATGTGTAATTATGACAAATGATTAATTTTACACGCAGATTTCAAATTCAGGATCATTTAAGGAGATCTACTGTAAGAGCTCATATATTAGAGGAGGAACGGTTTACTTGGTTTTGACCTCAGCGGAAAGTTGTTTTCATCGACAAGAGGAAAAGCCCCATATCTCTTGGAGCTGGTTGGAAAAACACTTAGAAAAATTGATGGCTCATTATAACCTAATACTCTTACAAATATCTAGAACACCCATAAACTGTTCTTTCCCTTTTCAAAATGTTCACGATCTTGATGGTATTCTGACTGACATACAGACCAAACCATTCTTGTTTGCTTTTTTTTTCCCGAAGCCACTAAATACTTCCTTGGAACATTTAAAATGTGGGGATTTAAGCAGAGACAGTGCAGATGAGGATGGGTGGATGTGTAAAAACACAAAACCCTCAGGAGAGAAAGGTAGAGAAACAATCAGACAGACCTGCATTTAAAGTACAGTGGTAAGTGAGAAAAGACACTAGAGCCAAACAGCAAATGAATCTGGATTCGGATCAACTGAAAGAGAGAGAGAGAGAGAGAGAGAGAGAGAGAGAGAGGAGAGAGAGCGAGAGAGAGCGAGAGAGAGAGAGAGAGAGAGAGAGAGAGAGAGAGAGAGAGAGAGAGAGAGAGAGAGAGAGATGTGGATTGGAAGCGGGAGCGGGAGCCAGGGTTGGCAGGGTTTTGGTGGAGGAGTGTGGTGGTTCAGAAGTCCTCCAGCGCGAGGCGCCAGTGTGTCCGGCGGGGGCCCTGACCATGAGCTGCCTCACCCCCCCAGAGCCACGGCCACAAACCCCCTCTCCCCCCTTCACCACCAGCACCGCCACCCATCCAACCCAAAACCCACTGGCAGGCAGCGCTCCACTGAAGCTGCTGCTGCTGCTGCTGCATGTTTATTTAATATTCTGAAGAAATTGAAATATCTTTGTGGGTTAAGTCACATACATACACAATTACACATCACTCACACACACACACACACACACACACACAGTACATACATGCACGCATACATTCACACACACATACACTGCCACCACAATATATAAATAAATAAAGTAGAGTAATAATGTTCTCTTGATCTGTGGCCAAGAATAGAGTCGTGGAGAAAAATCTTTTTCAAATGGTGTTTTGAGCCGCGCGGAGGGAGGAGCGTGAATGTCTGACACTGCATGTTGCCTGAGCCTGTCTCCCACTGACTCCCACCGAGGAGAGGGAGAGCGCTAACAAAGTGGTTGACAAACAACACACAGTTCCCATGTGACGGGAGGAGACTAGTTGTGAGAAGCAAATAAAGACAAACGTTTAAATTTGTAAATCAAAATGCCGGTTTCATCATCATGTGGATGTAAAAAGTTTGCATTTTGACATTATATGATATTGGGTGACTCTTGAGTGTGTAGCCCTGTGAATGAGAAGATGTATATGAGGTGTTTGTGTTAAATGTAGAAATGCACAGTGCCAGAGCGCTTTCTGTGTGCGTGTGGGTGTGCGTGTCCATGCTTGAGAGCACGGCACATCCATATGAAGTCTCTGATCATTACAAAGCAATTCCTTCAGACAGAAATCCCTTAAACAGCCTCGGTTTTGGGCTTCACGCTATCCCCCCCCCTCCTCCTCCTCCTCCTTCTGTCTCCTCTCTCCTCAACAGCCACCAACCACTGCAGCTGCCAAAAATAACACAGGAGCGCCACTCGAACCCGCGCCTCACCGCAGCGCAGCTTGGCCGCAAGAGAGGGATCAAAACACACACAAAAAAGGAAACACATCATATCGTGGAAGGAGGGGGAAAAAGAGCATTCATACAGCGCCATGCCTGAAGATATCCACTGATGATTTTGGCAAGCGGGGAACCACACATACTAATGCGCCAGGGCCAAGACAGGGAAAGCGGAAAGTGTGTTTGTGGAATTGTGTGCATACATTTCGGATGAAGTATATTGTCGCAGCTACAGAATTTCGCTCCCGATTCCCACTCACTCAGTGATTTAACCGCTTTAGCTCAATAAAAAACACTTACACTATCACGTTATAGGTCAATAAATTAGGGGCCGAACGAAGGGCCCCCGGCAAACAAGGCCAATTACCGCTGAGGGTGTATGAGTTATGAGTAGGAGTGGTATCCTCTGATGTCAGATAAATCACGGGCCTTTGATTGTAGGTTTGGGAGTTCAAACGCGAGACAACTTCTACTCATTGTCATGGCCGATTCACTTTTGTGTTGCGTTTGGCAAAACCGTGCTCCTCTCCACTGACAGACGGATGCCAGTGAATGAAGCCATTAGAACCCAAGTTCTGTTTCAACCGCGGCCAGGAAGGGGTTTATGAGCAAACCATCACGGGATTAATTGTCCAGCCGCAGCAATAAATGAAATGATGGAAAGGTGGAAAATGTAGTGAATTTTTTTTTATGGAAGTGCTGCTACGTTAGTTTGGGCAGAAGGTTCTGAAATTGAGGGTCAAAAAGATTAAAAGCGTCGGCATGATTGCTCTGAGTGCTCAGCAGGGAAAAGGATTCTAACTGAACCGAGAGACTAGACACAGATTAGAATCAGTTATTATTTTATCATTGATTTTATTGCCATCCCCTTTTTGCTGGCCTGAATTATAGTATGAGGCAATCTTCCTTCCCTTCTTAACACAAAAACAGGGCCTTTATCTCAACTTACATGTTCACATCCGAGCCACTTAGACCCTAGAACCATTTAAATCAAAGTTAAATTGCTTAAAACCCAGTTCTTCTCACTGGCTTTCAACTCAAGTTGAGTTTGAGACCTTGATTTAATCTGTTACTTTGCAATTCTCAATTATTTATGATGTTTAACTTTTTATTGCTCTTGAATTTTCTATGTATTCCGCTGTTTCTTCTAAACATCTTTTTATTTTAAGCCTGACAGCACTTCGGGCATCGGTGATTGTTTTAAACGCGCAATGTAAATAATCTTTGACCTGACTTGACTGGATAGGACTTTTCAAAATGTTATCTGAAGAAATTGCTTTTACTTTATTTTCTATTCCATTGTTTATATGCTGCCTTGCACCATTTTGACTTGTAAACGCATGTTGCTTGGACCAGGGACTTTCTCTTTCATTGTTTTGTACTTTAAAATACATTAACGATTAAAATTTAGCAGTTAAAGCACATTTTAAGTTAGTCTTTAAATGGGTCCTATAAGTAAATTATGATATTCATTGGAGAGGAGTATCTGTGTAAGTGGAGCCACTGCAGCAAACCTGGATGAATGGCCTGTGTTGGTGTATTATGGTGGAGACAGGTGCCAGAAAACCCAGGAGCTCAAAGCATCCAGCGACAGAGACGTTCATCATTTAGACACATCAGTGACTGACTGTCGCCCTCTTCTGGCCCTTTGTAGTCATAACAGATGATTGCAGAGGATGCAACAACCCATCAGGAACAATTAACCTTGTGATTATAATTGTGACATTAGCCTCTAACCAAAAATATAATGTGAGCTTAAAGAATTATTTCCTGTGACTCTGGACTGAAGTTAATGACCTGTTTTAATTTATTGTTTTGGGGTATTTAATTCATCTTCTCTATTTAGATAATAAACCTCTTTCATTTTATGTTATTTGACTGATATTTAATTTCATTTGATTAATCTTGCATTGTAAAATTGAAGTGGAATGTGGCTGATTGTCTACATATTCTGTATGTTTTGAACTTTGATAAATAAAGTAAGGGGAAGAAAAGAATTGTAGGTACTTAAGAGTAATCTAAAGCAAGCACACACACGCACACGCACGCACACACACACGCACACACACACGCACACACACACACACACACACACACACACACACACACACTCTCTCACACACACACACTCTCACACACGCACACTAACTTATTAAATAATATTTACTCACTGGTACTTGAATTCTTCCATTTTGTTGAACTTTTCCATCCGGTGCTGTTGTTTCCCAGCAGCAGATTCACAACTTTACTTAGCTGTAAAAAAAACAATAATATATATAATAATATAATAATAATAGCACGATTTTACACTCATAGATTATGCTTGTTGGTTTGTTTTAATAATACGACAACCCCTACACTAACCTTAATATTGAAAAAGCACGAAAATGTCAACTTAAATAAATGTCTTTGGCCCCATATTTGACTAAAGTTAAGAAGCTAACGTTCAGCAGCAACTAGCTTGGTTTGTTCTGTACATTAAACTTTGCTCCAGCAGAGAATTCTCTACTTCTTCCTTGTACATGTGTTTAAAAACTTCTACTTTTCATTTACTCGTTTTATATAACAATGTTTGGTGTCATTTGTTTTCCACAGGAATATTCACCTGTGTCTACTGAGAAGAAACCATCGCACCTCCTGGTCCGCTCCTCCTCCCCGGTGCCTCCCGGTGCCTCCCGGTGCACAAATCGAAGTCACCCACAGCTCTTTGTGACCAATGAGAGCTGGACTTCCGGCCGGAGGCGCGCTACGTCACATTGTTGTGTCGGAGCGGAGGGCGCCTCTTCTGCTCTTCACATGTCTCCTGCCCGTGGAAACTCCGTCTGATGAGAAGCGGGGTGTCCGTCCTGCTCTGGGGGGATTCGCGGATCCGAAACCGACCGGCACCGTCTGCGGGAAATAGGGAATGAACGACGAGACAGCCCCGGACAGCTGGAAGAAGAACTCCGGGTGCTCCAGGTGAAGCTGCACACATGCTAAGCTAACGTAGCACTGAGCATCACATGCTTTACATCGGGGGGTTTCTGTACTGGTCCCACTGTTAAACTAATATTACTGTTGTTTCTTACTGATTATTGATCCATAGACCCGTTGATTATGATATGATTACTAAATTACTGAATCCAGATAGTTCCAAAAGTGCTATTAGACATCTATAGCTTTATTTATTAACGTTTTAATAACGATTCAAATTTTCCTCAGTCCTCACTCTTAAAAATGAACTGCCCTAATTATAGATTATTAGTCTGTACGTGTTCTACTATACAGATGTTCGTGCACACTTCATAAACCGTTGCATCCTGCATTGCCAGATGTTTAATAGAGACACGAGTCTGAGAGACATTTTGTTCATATTAATGTATGAATACTGTCCGTTTTAAATAAATAAAAGTTAACCTTGTTAAAGTTATCCTTGTAGGATTGTTTCTTCACATATATTTACTTTTGTTTATGAAATCGTTAATTTAGAAAAAGCCAAGTGGGTATTTGTAATTTCATATCTGCTGTTGAAAGTTCTGTTGCCACAATTCAAAGTAGATGTGGAATTGTAGATTGCAGTTATTTATTCTCTGGAGTTTAGTGTATGTCTGAAACCAGCTGGATTGGAGAACTCCATAGTGAGGTTTTCTGGATTTGTGTGACCAAATTGACAGTTTATATATAATGGGTACAATAGGAAATGTGTGTGTGAATGCAAAGCGTTTTCATTGGTTGATAAGGCTGGTAAAGCGCAATATAAATACAGTCCATATAGTCCATTCCATGTATAGAGAGACACTTGTGTAGTTTAGGCGAGTGTAGTGAGTACGCACATTTTATCTTTATTGAAATATGTGAGAAGGACAATAATTTCATCTGACTTTGTGTTCTCTTCCATTCAGTATTGAGCAAATGCTGGCTGTGAATCCCGGAAAGACGCCGATCAGTCTGCTGCAGGAGTATGGAACGCGGTTAGGCAAGACCCCAGTGTATGACCTGCTCAAGGCCGAGGGACAGGCCCACCAGCCCAACTTCACTTTCCGCGTCTCCGTTGGAGAGATCAGCTGCACCGGCCAAGGGCCCAGCAAGAAGGCGGCCAAGCACAAAGCAGCCGAGGCTGCTCTGAAGATGCTCCAAGAAGAACTCGAGGGCCCCATTGTAGTCGGTGTTGGAGTAGAAGGTATTATTGCGGTTGAAGTGTCTACCGATGGAGACAGGTCAGTTTAGTCAGTTTCCCCCTCGAATTGAGGTCTGTGTGGCTTGATTACTTATCGTTGAGTTGTTTTATCTCATCTTCTGTGCAGCTGCAAGACAGAGATGAAGACCTCAAGCATTTCCCAGCAGTCTGAATGTAACCCCGTGGGGGCTCTGCAGGTGAGTCATCTAAGAAAACTACTGCTCTCAAAGTTTAATTATGTCCTTTGACGTTTCTCAAATAACACCATCGTGTTTCATCACAATTTCCCAGTTGGTGTCACGATAGTTATTAGTTTCATGCCTTTTTGTTTGTTTCTTTATTTTGTGATTCAACACTTGTCCGTGTTCTTCTGTCAGGAGCTGGTGGTGCAGAAAGGATGGCGCTTGCCAGAGTACACGGTCACTCAGGAGTCTGGTCCTGCACATCGAAAAGAGTTCACCATGACCTGCAGAGTCGAGAGATTTGTGGAAATCGGTAAAATGCAGAATATTTCCTTCAGTGAACATGTGTGTACGTTTGTGTGCATGAGTATTTATCCTGTTCTCATACATCAAAGAATTTGGCCGCCAGTGATGATACATTTACTCATGCTGCCCATGAAGTAATACTGATATGAAACAGTTCATTTGGATTGAAAAAAAATCACACGTACTGCCTTTGTCAGCGGTGTTGAGAAGTGTCTGACCTTCACTGATGAATGAAGGTCACACATGAATAGAAAGATCATTGATTTCTCTGTGGCACCATTTATAGGTGCCAATGATAGACAGAAATGTAAATGTCCCATTTTACAAGATATACCAGCATACTCTGCAAATGATGGGTACTGAATATCAATCAACAAGTCAGACCAGTTGTGGTCATACCTGACCCACAGTCTCCGGTTCATCTCCAGGAAGTGGAACGTCCAAGAAACTAGCCAAGAGAAACGCAGCAGCTAAGATGTTATCGCGTATACACGATGTCCCGGTCGACCTGAGGACCACCCACGAGGCGGATGTGGAGGATGATACGTTCACAGTGGTGAGAAACAAACCTTCTCTGTACATATGTGCACCAGTTATGGTATATTATTTGGCATATTACAGGAAAGGATGCACAGCGCTGCAGAAGATAAGATATGATAAGATCATCCTTTATCAGTCCCACAATGGGGAAATTTGCAATATTACAGCAGCAAGAGTAAAAAATAATAATAACTAACATGTAGTACTTACGCGTAAGGAAATATAGAAAAAAAAGAATATATACAGTGCCAGAAAAAGAAAAGAAAAAGTATAGTGTGTGAGAATGGGTGTGTCCTGAGATCAACTGACATTTGCTACTATCAATTGCACACACAGCTCATCCTGACTTGACGTCTGGTAGCCGCATCCTGCTCCATGTGTTTGAACTGATAAGAAGGCCCATCCTGACTCTGCATTAACTCATGATACAGCTTCTCTATAAATATTGTTATTATTCTGATCGGGGCAGTTTGTTGTAATAAGCTCATTCAAACCCACAAGTCGCAGATTCGGTCATTTCTTATGTCACTTATCGACACCACGACAGATGCAAATATTCTATTATCTTTACCCCCATTACCCCTTGTCTTACTCTTAAGTCCTGCTGGCTGATAATAAGAGTTAATGCTGTGAATTTCCTCTCTCCTGCCCACACAGCACATTGGGAACAAAGTTGATTCGGGTAAAAGTAAAAGCTTCAGCTGCACATGGGACTCTCTGCGTAACTCTGCTGGAGAGAAGATCCTCCAGCTCCGCAGCCACCCTCTGGGAATGCCCTCCGACTCCGACTTCTGCTCCTTACTGAGTGACCTGTCCGTCGAGCAGAGCTTTGACATCAGTTACTTGGATCTGGGTGAGTTCCCAAACTGCAGCATTGAAATTAACTACAGTTCCATTCACTTCTGCTGACCACCACAGTTCGACTACCTTAAAGTTGAGTTGAAGAGGAGTTAGACATTGAATGGACAATAACTGACGATACTCTACAGCTGCATGCTTGAAGAGATGCAGTTCAGTTCATGTAAATATGAATTGAACCTTCTAATCAGTTTTTTTAACACCTGCAAGAGTTGCAGAGCATCATGGGTACATTTGGTGACAGCATTCCACAAATTATATGTAAAAAAAAAAACGTGTGGTTACTTTAACTCACATCAGATATGATGCAGCTGCATGTCACAGTTTCGTGCAGGTGAAACCCTTTCATCTGACGTCAGCTCTTCACAGATGCACACGACTTTTAAGTTGTGTCACAGCTCGGGACTAATTCAGTGCAATTTTTATTTTGTTAAAATGTTTGTGCAGGAAAAAGCAGTTAACTCTTTTACACTCTCAAAACATGAATCTATTCATCGGAAATGAAACAATTTCATTTATATTGAGTATGAATACCAAATATTTCCTGGTTTGGGCATTTAATCTGTCATTCCACAGAAACATTAAACTATTAAAATAACGGATTAATTCGATAATAACTAGTGTTGCAGACTCGTCGCCATCTGTCGTCTGAAGAAGCAGTGATGCAGGAAAATATCCATCTCAATGTTTTCCAACTTCCTCGTTCTCTCTTGTTTCAGAGGAGCCCAGTCTGAGCAGCATGTGCCAGTGTCTCGTGGAGCTGTCCACGCAACCAGCCACAGTGTGCCACGGCTTTGCCCCGGGTAAAGATGCCGCTCGTGCCCACGCAGCCCACAATGCACTGCACTACCTCAAAATCATGGCTGGAGGGAAATGATGTCAAGTCATCTTCCTACTCGCAGACTCGAACTCGCAAAACTGCACATTGCCAGGATGAATTTCCACTTCGGAGGGAACTTTTGTGATGAGTTCAAAAACCGTGAATTACCTCAGATTTGGAGAAAATACACTTTTCATGTCCCCCAAGTTTAAACCCTGGAGCCCGATTTGGCCACTTTGATTTCTAAATGTCGCCAGTGAACATTAAGTTGCCCAAAAATTCATGAACACTCCTCTTCTTGCTAATTATTTAAAAATTCCTTTTCAGTCACTTTCATTTTTGCTTGTCAGTACATACAGAGCTCTTTTTTTTTTACCTCAAATCAAGAATTTACAAAAAGTCTTTATCTGGAATTTTTAATGGTGCTTTTGTCAAAAACTGGAGACGAATTCTGGTGCAACGAAGAAAGAAAAAAAAAGAAATTGGACAATGGAATCGCCGACCTCATGGATGGACTCGAAAAAAATGAACAGCCATGACACTGAATCATGGAGGAAGAGACTCTATGATATGATAAATATCAGAGGAGAATGCTTTTTAAAGACTGGCCCCATTACACTTGAGCTTGTTTGAATCTTTGAAAATGTTTTTTTTGTCTTGTATGTTAATTTGATTCCCTGAAACTCAAACAGTTTGTCGCTGCGATGTTCTGAATGTTTGGTTTTTTTTTACGTACTTCCCCTGTCCTTTTAAAACCCCGATGAAATTAACTCTTTGATTTGTATCCGGCACATAATTGGGTTTGTTTGAAATTAACCCTCTCTAATAATGTTACACTCTGGTATTTACTGTAGTAGAATTATGTGGAGGGAGCAGTGAGCTTGAGTGATAACATTTTTATTGATTTCCCACGTGTAGAATCCCTTGGAAGATGTACACCAATGGCTATCAGAGCATTTTAGGAACTCTCACAGTGATCATGAGAACTCTACAAAAGAAAACAGTGAGCCTAATTTAAAATCTCCTTATTGGTTCAGTTCACACACCAAGTTTCACATTTGGGAGTAAAACAAGAACACCAAATGTGATTGTAACAAAGATTTCCCAGTTTCTCTATTACCCTGCATTCACTTTGCATTCAGACCAATATGATCCAATTTCTGTGTGAATCAAAGAGCTGAAAAAGAACTAGAGTTTTCTGATGAGTTGTTGTTGTTGTTGTTGTTGTTATCAATAGAATGTTAGACAAAACAATTAGATTTTTTCAGTCATCATTCAGACAAATAATGTCTTTTGTGCCGTTTCAAAGATATGAACTGACGATTGTTTTCTTCCTTATAATTCCTACCCCTGTGATTACTTTTCTCTTTTCTCCGTCAATGTGACTGATTCCTGTGACATTATTTAAAAAAAACAGTTGACACCTGCGTCTTGGTGTGAACTCTCATTACCACCTCCGTTACTGCAGTAGCTAATCTGTCAATACAATTCCTTGCACTCTGCTGAAATAAGTATTGGAAAAGAGTTGGAAACAGTTTGCACTAGTTGAAAAGATAATGTCCTTTGCACAGATGCAGGCTGAACATGTTCGAGTGCAGCGGGTTTGACGCAACACTGACCTCATTTTGTCTGAAACGGCAGATCTGCATTTTGTTATTCTGAGATAAGGAAGTTATCTCCTGGTTTTAGTGAATTTTATGTGCTGACATTATTCAATTTGAGACAGTTCTTTGTCATAGTAAAATTGTTGCCCAGTTTAAAATAAATAAAGTGTGAGCTCCATGTGAAATTGACTTGTTGTTGTGGTGTGATGTATTCATGCTGTAATTCCAGATTGACTTGTTCCTGTTCAAATGGGATGATCCACACAGTCTTTCATTGACTTCATGTTTATTCATTTACAGTAATTGTATCGAGGATGAGCGCTGGGAAAAACCTTTTGATAAACTTGATTTCTTCAGTGTAGATCCTCTGAAAGTTTCACATGGGACCAAGTCCTTTGGACGCACAAATCACGAGTCGTGCAAACTCAAATCCTCCGTGCAAATGTGTGAAGATTGAATGATGGGAGTTCCGTGTTTTTGTGTCATCTGGCATGTCGGTCCGATGAGGGACTGACTTCTTCGTCCGCGTAGCCGCTGCTGTCCGACTGCACGCTGTCGCCCCGGACCACTTCACCTGGACGAGGACACAAACACAGTCAGAACCACATCTCCGTGCGCCGTCCACCACTGCACAGACGGAGCTACACTCCCACCTGAATGGAGGCACGTTCAGTACGTTCACGTTGAGCTGTATACACCTGAAACCTCCCTTTCATCATAAATTCATGTTCATGTTCAAACACATTTTTCTACATATATATGTCTGAAATATTTAATTCTTCTTGTCACGTGAGATCCAAAAGTTAAATGTTCAAGTTTATCAGGAAGTTTCATGCTCAAATGTGTTTGTGCATTTCTACAAACAACCACATGCTTTGACAAAGTGCTGCACAGTGTCGGTTGCGGCCCAAACCGACCACATGCGTGACTTCCCTTCAAAACAGGGTCAGTATTAATTGTGCAGCAGTTTGTTGGATGATAAGTCATGTTCCTGTAAATCCTGACCACACTGTACCAAGGCAACATGTAAAAAAAATGTTCCTCAAACACAAATAAAACCTGAATATACTGTACCTTTGTTCTGGCCTTGCGTGCACACTGGTGAGTTTGTAGTTCTTGTAGTATTTGACTGTCCAAACTCTTCCTCCCCTGCACTGTGCACCTATTGACACGAAGCGTACATTGTTCACTGTTAGTCTGATTTGACTATTGAGTAGTTAGATAACAAATGTGAAGCAAATCTAAATGGAGCTGAACGATGTGAACATTCAGATCAGCGGGCAGATCCTTAACATTTTTACAGTTTTTCTGGGGAATAATTTACAGATCTTGATTCTTAAAAAATCCGGCAAATATAGGGGAACTGATGAGTGTGAAATTTGGTGCAGCTGGTTTGGATTTAAGGCGACTGTTGGGCCTTGGCGGAGGTGTGTGCTCGACTATTTCCTTTTCTAAAATCAAAGATTAACGGTCTATCTGATGAATAACAGGATTACATGTCAGAATGTTGTGAGCCCATTGTGAGATTTGCCCTCAGTAATGTGAGTGTTACAGCACCGTACCTCCTCCAGCTCAAACGAGTTAACCTCTTTCACGTTATTGGAGACTTTCCTCAGGCCCTGATGAGTCGGAGGATTCAGGTACCGGGTCTTCCCGCCTTCTAACGACCCCTCACGCGTCTGGACAGGCGGGACATTTGAAGCATGACAGGAATGTGGTGCACTGGAGGAGGAGGGACCATCCCCCTCCCAGCCGGTCAAGTGATGCAGTAATTTGTATGGCTGTCGTTGGGGGCCAGGACAGGAAGTGAGCTGGATGCTCCGACCGGTCTGACCCCTCCAGAAGACGTAACGTCCCCAGTGTAGGATGAGTCCTCACTGGGAACAGATATAGGGGCTTGTATGTTGGGTTCATGGGCTTTATCAGTGCCTTCTGTCCCAGTGTTTGTTTTCGGACAGCGTGTGTGTTGACAGCAGAAAGGTGCCTGGTGTACGATCTCGACTATCTGCGGGCAGATTAGATCATGTGTAACCATGGCAACCTGCTCTGCCGGAGGTGAAAGACCCTGATGATCAGTTCCTCCTGATAATGTGGCAAGAGATGTTTTTATATTCAGAGTCTTTCTGTCATCGTCTGCTGGTTGGACGACGTTCTCATCAGCATCAATATGATCTGTTTGTTTACTGCTTGTCTCCTTATGGTGGATTTTATTTCCAATGTCTGTGTCAATTTGTCCACTGCTACAGGATCTATCATCATCTATGAGCCCAATATCCACAGATGAACTACTCCTGTTATATTCCCCCATATCCAGTTTCTTGGTCGCCTCCGTCTTCACTTTAACAAGGACCATATCCACAACGTCAGGGAGGCTGGACCTTTTCCTGGGTGACGGCTGCGGTGAGGTGGAGACTGAGCCTCGAGGGGAACCCGTGTAGAGGCACATCTTGGAGACGGTGTCCTTCAGCCTCTCCACCGGAGAGCGCGGCTCACTGCGAACGCTGCTCCTGAAGCGGTCGATCTTCTCCATGGGAGACGAGAGGCATAACTCTGGTGGGACCAGTTTCTGGAGAGGGGTGCGGGACACGTGGGAGTAGAGGGAGTAAAAGGCGTTGGCCGTCGCTGTGAGCGTCTGGACTTGTCTGAAACGACCTGGGGAAAGAATACAATACACATCTCATTTGCTATATCCCGGAATGATGTCGTCTTATCACACATACCATAAACACATATCAATAAGTCCACAAAGATGACCTATGGCAGAGTGATTGTATAAATCCACAGTCTTACTAGCAAGAGTGAGGCTGGGGTCCTCCTCTCGAATCCGCCGCAGCTGTGCATCCAGGAAGAGGCGGAAGCTGATGCCCTGGGCTTGAGACGGGAAGGTGAAGAAACGAGGAGGGATGCGCACCGGGGCCTGTGGCTCATCGTTGCCAAAACCCAACTCGTACAGCGTCTCCTCTGCATTTTCCGAATACATATTCAGGACCTCAGATACACTGATGTATGTATGAGAGAAAGGGGGAGTAAGTGTTTTGTTCAAGCATGTAGAGCATTAATAAAATAAGCTGCAAGGTGCTTTACATAACTAGAATGGCCCTCAGTAGAGCATACCCTCCACAGTTCCCTGAAATTCAATCAATCTGTGCCAAATTCCGCACACTCATAGATATCAGTTCCCTAAATGTGCCTAGTTGTTTTCATCAAGATCCATTATGTTATTCCCTGGGAAACGGTGAAAATGCTGAAAAACACATTATATTGCAATGTTAAAGAAAGTGAAAAGATGTTCCTGGATTTGCCCCAAAATTGTATGAGTTCTTCCCTGACACGTCCAGCATCCTTCCACCAAGTTTCATGGAAATCCGTTGAGTTGTTTTTGTGTAATCTTGCTTAAAATCCAACCAAGCAACTAACAAGTGGATATAACGTTTCTGGGGTAATAATGAAAACACGGGAATAAGATTTATAAAATGCTGTGTATCCTGTTATTCAGGTAAAAGCCAAAAATGTTAAAGAGGAAAAGTGATTTGTAAAATTGGGGACTCGTCTCGCAGGTCGTTCAACGCCTGGTTATCAGCCTGCTGACCTTTCAGAATAAAGAGGCCTTTGAAAGTGTTGCATTCTCACCTTGATGTCGTCTTACAGGTGTAGGAGGAGGAGGGACAGCTGGAGGCCATACTGTGCCCCAAGGGGAATGACGGCAGACGTAGTCCAGCTCGGCTGTGGGCAAGAAATGCGAAAAGTCACATCACATAAATGATCAACACATTACGGAATTATAATGCAAAATCTGTAGCCATGGCAGGTAGAAGACCTCACTGTAGTTTTTTAATTCATTTCCAATGTGAAAATAGAAAAAAACCTATACAAATATTTGGATATCCGTTCAGCTTAATGATCCTGGTGACGGACCTGCTGGTGAGTCTGCCTCGTCGATGTTTCGAAGACGGATGCTGCGCGGGACTTTGTGGTCATAGTGAGAAAAAGACAAAGATAACAGTTCATTTCTATGAAAATTGATCGTATTTCACACTAGCATTAACTGACAAATGAGTGTTGTGTCCTTCACACTTCTTAATCACTTCAGTAGAAACAGCCTCAGGGAGGAGGGGGTGTAACTCAACTAAAAACATCAATGAAGAGACTCGTTCATACGCTAAAGCATTGGAAACATCAACACTTCATTTATCACACATATATCACATATAATGAACTCTGTTAAAAACTACAGAATGGCATCCGTCAATATATTGATACAAGTAACATGGATTATTATTAACTAATATTCACTAATTCAGTAACATTACAGATGCTACTCACCCAGCTTCACATGGAATTTTCACACCATTTAACTCAGAGGCTGAAACCCAGAAGTCAAAGAGGAATATGTTGATATGCATCTGTGCACGGTTCATTTGTCTTTGTGTGCGTCAACTATTACGAACTCCACAAACAAAAGCTCGAGCAGAGAAGAGAAACCATTCATGACACTCGCCTAATTTTCTTCTATGAACATTTCCTGCTTTGTTAGTTCCCTTTGAGAGAGTGTGAGTGCGTGCGTGCGTGCGTGCGTGCGTGCGTGCGTGCGTGCGTGCACTTACCATCAGCACCAAGACTGAGGTCATCATCAAAGTTGTTGGCTTTGACCACAGCCTCTAAAGAGAGGACAAGGAAGCCATTGAGTTCTAGTAACTAGGTAAACACTTCATGTAACTAAGTACATTTACTCATACTGTACTGTGTAAGTGTATAGATTTGAGGCACTTGAGTGACTTATTCTAAATTGCTTTTACTCCGAGTTGTACTTCATAGGCTTTACACACAAAACGTACAATGAGCTTGGGAAATATGGAGCGCTGTTATTGCATTAATAGACTATTACAGTTTAAACTACTCAACTGATTAAATTTCATGATTAAAATAACTGATTTTATAATTTAAAACACAAATCCGAAAATGTGTGTGTAAATGCTTTATTTCAGGTCATTCTCACCAAGGCTCAGCTGGCGGGGGTTGTTTGACCTGTAACACACACACACACACACACACACACACACACACACACACACACACACACACACACACACACACACACACACACACACACACACACACACACACACACACACACACACACACACATTAGTGATACCAGTCTATCTATACAGTCCATGCTTCAGAGAATCCCTCAGATCTACTTTCTCCAAGCTGCTGAAGTCTGTCAACTTCCTCTTGTAGCAATGTTCACCACCAAGCAGAACTATGGTCAACACCTTCCAACCAATCTGCTCCTTTTCATGCTGAGTTATCGGACGCAGCAACCATCACACCCCTCGCTTCACTGCAGTGTCTCAGCCATTTAGTTGCTGAACACACTGTATATGGTTTTCCCTCACGGATTAGCTTCCTTTTCAACGATGGATATGAGACACATAACCGCCTTCCTTCAGTCAGTTTCACAACATGAACAAATGACTGTTATTTCCTCTTGTTATTTAATTTTTTTGTCTAAAAATCACTAGAATTGCTTGATAAGGTCAAAGGGCACATGGTGGGTGATTTCTACGGTGAAACAGCCTCAGGCCTGAACGACTGAAATGTTTGAGATGTTTACATCTGAATCCTGAGAGTAACGTCGCCGCAGCAGCAGCAGCTTAACAACCTGCCCGTGTGACCGCTTTGCTAGTTCAGGTAAATCAGCTCGGAAGGTTTTATTGAGAGATACAAGAAGCGCATATATTTTTCCAGTGGAGTCGTTAAAACGCGTCATCACATCAACAACAAACGCCGTGACTACAGAACATGTGACCTCAGAGAGTTTCCAGTCTACGCCTGCTGTTGCTTGTTACACCAGTTTCCAGCGACTGGGCCTTTGACTTTCAGAGGCTGCGAGAGTCTGACGTCAAAAAATATATTTTACACAAAAGAAAAAAACACAACACAGCAGAGCAAAGTGACTCACCCACAACCCTGCAGCCAGTCCTCGATCTTTCCTGTGAAGCATCCTGTGGAAATCAGACACGTATCTTAGCTTCACGACTAGCTTCATCCTCGTTCGTACATAACCGCAGGTGCTTTTCGTCTGTTTAACCATTACTAAAGGTTATTGATAACTTAGGACATAAAAGTGGGACATCTGAATGCGTTCAGGTAATCCAGTAAATTGTATAAATGTATATTTATTATATCTGTAATAGGAGTTGATAGATTGTTGATTGGATCCCTGACGCACTCCTGAGTTGGTACTTGCCATCAGAGAAGACGTCGTCATCTGTGATGGACGCCGATGGGAGGCTGCACAGCCGCCTCCCGGGGTCCGGCTCCTCCAGGGTGGACCGCCGGCGGCTGCTGTCTGATCCAGGCTCGCCGCCTCACTGTGGAGGACGGGCTCTCCATCGCCTCCGTCTACAGACAGCAGGGGGACATGGAGGGACTGAAGCTACAGAGACACAAGGGCCCGGCCTGAGAATAAACACAGACAGTAGTTCATCACAATAGAAAAGACAATAGAAAAGACAATATAATTGTTACACCGACATCCATTAAAGTTGGATTATAAACTTTATTATTTTAAATATTAATGTCATTCTGTTCCATGGACCAGCAGTTTCAAAACATGACTAAACAACTAATAAAACACAATAAAACTAGTCATACAGACATGTTACAATGGATGGCCTTCACCAACAGAGTTCTATTGAATCACCAGATGTCACTAACCTAATATAAACCTACATTTATGTTTATTTATCATTTTATGTGTGAAAAATAAAGAGAATATTGTGTATAAAACTGACTAAACTGTTTATAGAGGTGAATGCCTAACAGAGTATACAGCAGTGTAACTTAAATAAACAGTAGGACTGGACGATGTGAATTGAAAACACAGACTTCAGATACACAGCGTGACAGATACCTTCATTTGAATACAATTCTTGCTAAGGGTAAATATAACATCATTTTAAATATCATTTTAATATCTCAGGGAAAGTCCTGAGCACTGCAATACACGAGTGCAACGGTAGTAGGGCACAGTGGCTACTTATGAATAGAAAAGATATATTATAAATGATCTATTGAAGTTATGATTGTCAAGAGGATTGAATTAAACAATTCCCAGATTAAAAGGATGTTGTGCAGTTTTCGTTAGATTATTAAAGACTTCATTATTCTGATCCAAATGAGAAATAAAGACATGTTGAAAAAACATGTTGTATTAACTGCAGATGAAGGTTTCAGGTGAATAAAGTTGTGTTCGGATGTTGTCTCTGAAAATCTAAACAACAGTTGACAGAAGAAAAGCGGCTTTACCTCCACTGGCGCGAGTTTCACTTGTGTGCTGGTGCCTCTGGTTTCCTGTTGCAGCAGGTTGAGTTGGCTTGTGTGAAACTTTGCTGCAGCTTTCAGCAAAACCCCCGAAACTCTCTCCACCCGCATCCAGTGGCTGATGCACGATGAAGAGTTCACGCCACACGTTGCTGTGAAGCCAGGCGCAGCTTCACGAGCGGTGGGGAACCATCGCAGCTCAGCGGGTTGTCATCGCAGCTCGAGCAGCAGCGGACTGAAGTGAAGGAAGTGGCTCCTCATGTCATCTCAACGGCTTCTGTGCGTGGGTCGAGGCTGCGACACATCCTGCACGGACTGAAACACCCCACGGCTAATGTCAGCAGAGAAGATGAAGATAACAATAACAATAACAATAACAATATCAATAATAATAATGTCTATACCAGAACTGTATTCACCTGCAGTATTTTAAGTGAGTGCAATTAAGCGTAAAACAATGTCACATGACTCGTACTGCTGTCTATTCATGAGGGACAAAATGAATAGTATGAATAAATACAGAAATAAAAAAAGATACAGAAATAAATACAGTTTGTGATGAGACAGGCTATATCGGTATTTCTACTTTTATTTATTTGTTACTTGACAGTAATTGTTCTATATGAAGCAGGGCTCGTGAATGCTTTCCATAAAATAATCCAGTTCTAACTCGTGAAAACATAAAGTTTGCGGTATTCAAATGGAGGACAAATCAGCAGAGTTTGGGGAAAGTCAAAGTTCTTTACACAAATGTCATTTTCTATAAACAACCCCTGGTTCCCCCTGTTTTTAAACAAGCTTTCAAACAAGCTTTCAAACAAGCTTTCAAAAAATATCTCAAATGTTCACAACTGAAAAATTACTATATATATATACTCTCTTCGCGAGTATACAGGCACTGAGATTCCAGATGTTCCACTTGTGTGTTCAATTTTGTATTTCCTTTGTGTGTGTGTGTGTGTGTGTGTGTGTGTGTGTGTGGTGTGTGTGTGTGTGTGTGTTGTTGCCAACACATATATATATATGTATTTGGATTAAAAAAGAAAGAAAACCGCAGGGCAATAGCTTTCCTGAGGAGGTTTTCCTATAATTATGAGCAATTATAAGTTCTATTACATTAATATTACATAGCCTGCAGTGACATTATCAATGCAGGACTTTTTGTAACATTGTAACACTGTTACTTAACTTAGAAAGCCCAGTATTACAAATTACTAAATACCCATTTGCTTTAAGGATCATGACAAACTACACATATCACAATCTTCTGATACTAGTCCTTTGAATCCTATAAGCACAATAAAAAGAAACATACATTATAAAAATAAATGTGTGTTACAACATATACTACACTGAGATCTATGCCCTGTGTAAAGAACCCTCACACTGTTGGCTCTGACTGTGCAGGGGAGAGATATAAGAAGTGGAGCACACACCGATTTGAGATTCTTTTATCACACTGATGACACACACACACACACACACACACACACACAGTTGGGTGGATGCAGGCCTGGGGGAGGATGGATGGACTCCACCCTCCGTCCTGTTTACATGGACACATGTGCTGCTCCACTGACAGCCCCCTCGCCCGTCCCGTTAATCAGAAGCCCTCCCACATCAGAGACATGTCCTCCTCCCCGCGCGGCCGCAGCCAGTGTGTGAGTGTGATGGGGTCCGGGCTCCTCCACCCGGGCTCCCTCCTCCCGCCTCCTCGCTGTTTCCCAACCCACAGGGCGCCACCAGGGAGTGGCCACCGGCCACGGAGGCAAGACTTGAAAACCCCGCACGCCTTCCTCCTTCCTCCTTCCTCAGCCCCGCGAGCCGAGCAGGCATCGAGCCTGCGGATCGTGTCCCCGCTGGAGGATGAGACAACACCACAGATGGATCGAGAGCTACGATCGCTGTGAAAGTGGACACATGGACACATGGCGTCTTAAAGGCGGAAAACAGATAACCCAACGTCAATCATACTCAGAACTACAACCTAGCCTGCTTAGTCCCGCCCCGCTCTCCGCCTTTGGCCCAATCACATTGGCTGGTAGATAGTCGTAGGCAGAAACCGCCTTTTCTATTGGAGGAGAGCAGCAATCCTTCACAAGTAGCTCCCAGAGGGATGCGTTTGTTTTAGTGACGGGGACAGTGCGGTGTCACAGGCACCAGGCGCCAAAAGTTTATAATGATGAGTTCAAATATAACACAATGTGCCATCTTTTAACAGCCTTGTAAAATTGAATGTAAAATTGTTTTAGCTTATTCAACTGATCTGCCTGTTGGATAGTGTGACTTGCATTAAAGTTTGATTTCACTGTTGAACAAAATATGCTCAAGTGTAATCGTCAACATGAGAAAACAATAATCAACTATTATGATAATTTAATAATTTTACTTCTAAGGATCGTTTTGGACTGTTGGCCAAAACAGGACATTTGAGGAAATCATTATAAGTAATTCATTCTAATACATTAAATGCCCACTGTGATTCATTTCAAATCTACTTAGATCAAATTGTTTGTAAAATTTCATTTCAATTATCAGAATAATTACAGGAGTTTAGCTTTAGAGTCTGACACGTCACTTCTGCCAGTTTCTTGTATTAACGTCAAATTGTAATCTAGGTGAATTGTTTAGAAATGTTAAATCAGACCAAATTAATTTAGTTTTATTCTCTTTAGTGTGAATGTAAAGCAAAACATTTTATTTTTAACTTCCTTACAAAGTTGTACAAAATTACAATTTTAAACTCAATCCGCTGGTGAGGAATATTAGATGTGGTTGGAACTTAGTGGGGGATTGATTATTAATTTGTAAATTATACTATCAACGTTCACAGTGTTTTTCTGAATGAAATACACATGTTGGTGCGGTGGCGGAGTTGGCGGGCCGCGCGGGTGCATAAATCGCACGCGCCGTGTTTGTCTCCTTCATAGCGGGCGGTCAGTCAAGTTAGTGTGAAGTTGCGAAAAGTTGTCAACCCGAGAAAAGCGCAGAGAAACTCCTCCCGTCTTCAAATTATGAGCAGTAAGTGAACTTTTAAAAGTCGGCGCCGCGTCGCGAACCAACCGATAACTTCACACTTCGAGGACAAATCAAAGTTCAGCGCGTTAACTTTCTCCCACTGTCGTGATTACGACGGTTTTCCACGTTCTCTAGCTAGCGTCCGGAGCAGTTTGAAAGTACCAGCTACTTATCTGCTAATTGTCGGTGCTGAGCCAACAACATGTAGTGGAGCAGGCTAACGTCAACCTAACTTCTGCTGCGGGGTGACACGGCCTGTTTACACCGCGGTTTAACTTCGTCTAATTTCCTCCAGCTAGCTGAGTATGTGCATTTAATGGCGCAGGTGAAACTCTTTAGCTAGTACTTAGCACTTTTCTCCAGTGCTACTTGTTGTGGTGACTTCACGCTAGCTTAGCTAACAGGCTAGCTGGCCCTACGAGCACTTGTGGCATGGATTTCCTTGCGGGATTTCTGCGCGTTAACTACACGGAAGTTCGGTTGATTCACCGAGGCCGACCATGCTAGTGCTGTGTGTGTGTGTGTGTGGGGGGGGGTGTTTCCCCTTCCTTGATGCAACATTAACTCGATGTCACGGTCTGTTAGTTCAGATCCACTTCGCTGAGGACCGATCTCACAAACTCTTCTTCCGCAGATCAGCAGCAGGGTGAAATGGCCGCTGTGGGGAGCGGTGGAGGCTTCAGTCAAAAGCGAAACACAAACTCTCAAGTAGGTCCACTGCTCTCGTTTGTTGTGCTTTCTTTCATTATGAGTATTGCCAAATCAGATGCTCCGTGTTGTGATCCTCCCCGGTCATACTCACTCTCAACCCGCTATTTAATGCTGCTCGATGGGGCTCTAAGTCATCTGGGATCGGGTTGTTGATTTTTCTCGCCGGAGCACATGTCACCGGGGTGGGGAATGGGCAGGTAAATTTCGCCCACACGGGGTGTTCCCGTCAAACCCCGGCACGGAGCGTGCGGCTCGCTCGGCCCATTTGGCTGGCTTTGGAGGGGGTGGCTAGCGGAGTGTGTCAGTTTATAGGGCAAAATAAAGTGTGGGAGGGAGATGGGTGGGTTTGGGGGGAGGGGAAGCCGAGCCCGCCGCTGCTCCGGGGAAAACTGCGGTCCCTCCCTCCCCGTACTCTCCCACCCGGCCGCCCCCTGGACTTCCCTCTCCAGCCCCGCGCACTGAGAATGAATGACCTGGTGAAAATAGTGGCTTTATTGTTATTGATAACATTTTCCCTAATAGGATCCGGGAGCTTTGCATTATAACACACTCACATGGCTTGCATTTTCCAAATAATGGAGTGTGTCATTATCAATTTTTTTACAACCTCTCAACTCAAAACAACTAAATTCCTAAAAACCCTTTTATGTCTTCTCCTGGTTTCAGTTTCATTCATGTCTACGTTACTGTAACTGTCCTTGCTTTTTATTTTTCATAAATTGTCTGATTATCTGGCCTTATTTAGCGCAGTTATATTTTATTTAGTAGTTTATGTTTCATAGATAATAGTTAACATGTCTATATTAGTATATTTATATTCATTAGTATACAAATTTGAACCACTTTGGTAAGTGTAAACCAGAATATGAGTGAATTATTTGACAGCCATTTATACATATGGTTCCACTACAGTATTTGGACTTTGTCCAGAGTTGATGAATGAAGTACACAGCAGGAGTCAGGGTCTGGGTCAGACACATTCACACAACAGGATAAATGTCCAGAACATCCAGGTGAGGGGTGGTGTCTGGAAGAGAGAACATGGCATATACATCTCTGCTGCTGAATCACATGCTTTTTTCTGCCCGGTTTCTGCCCTAATCACCTACAGTAAAGTAACATTGTATTTTTTTTATATTAGCTTTTCCTTTCATTTATTGTCTAGGACTCCCAGCAGCCGTCTCCGCTGGCCTTGTTGGCAGCCACATGCAGTCGAATTGACACCCCAGGAGAGAACGATTCGCCCGCAGACCACCAACAACAAAACCAGCAGCAACACCTGGACCTCAACCAGGGTGTTTTCACCTCCAGTGCCAACGGCTGGCAGGTTGTCCCTCTCAGTGTGCAGTGTACATCCTCAGGCACCAACACGGTCACCGACACTCAAGTAGTGATGACCGATTGCAAGAGCAGACAGGTGCTGTCACCATCAGTGGCTGCTGTATGCACTCAGGGACAGCAGCAGCAGCAGCCACAGCAATATGTACTTGCTCAGGGTCCATCAATGCAGGGTCAGCAGTTGCTCACCACCATATCTGGTGTGATGCCCAACATCCAGTACCAAGTTATTCCCCAGTTTCAGACTGCAGATGGCCAGGCCCTGCAGTTTGCACATGCTCAGCAGGACTCAGGAATATCTGCAGGTGGACATGGGCAACAGTTTCAGATAGTGTCCTCTCCCAATGGCCAGCAGATCATAACCACATCCAACAGAGGTGGAGCAGGAGGAAACATTATAACAATGCCCGGTCTCCTACAGGGAGCCATCCCCATACAAAATATTAGCCTAGGTAATGGCGTGTTACAAAACCAGCCCCAGTTTCTGGCAAATATGCCTTTGTCACTGAACGGAAACATCACTTTGTTGCCTGTCAGTACTGGAGCAAGTGGTACAGGGGGGGATGCTAATGGGGATACAGGGGGAAGCCAGCTTGTACAACAGCCCGTGTCTACCAACAGTAGTGTAGGTTACATGACAAGTGCGTCTACTGTCACCGCACAGTCTTATGGAATGACTCAAACACACAACAGCAATGGAGTCGTGACGGGGACGTACCAGCATAACACAGCATCTCTGGGTGTCCCGATACAACCAGACAACAGAGATGGGCAGCAGCCACAGCAGATCCTTCTCCAGCCTCAGCATGTTCTCCAAGGTGGAACTCAACTCCAGACCATCCAGGCTGGTGCTGTCACAACAGCAGGCGGTCAGGTATTTGCTGCGCCGACGCTCAGCCAGGAAGGGCTTCAAAATCTTCAAATTATGCCAAACACAGGCCCCATCCTCCTGCGCACCGTGGGCCCAAACGGCCAGGTGAGCTGGCAGACCATTCAGATCCAGAGTCCAGCAGGAGCACAGATCACACTGGCCCCAATGCAGTCTCTCTCTCAGCTTGGTCACACTCAGGGAGGTGGTGCAGGAGGGGTCTCCGTCAACACAGTGCAGATCCCAGGCATCCAGACCATAAATCTCAACACACTCGGAGGCTCTGGGCTGCAGATGCACCAGCTGCAGGGTGTTCCCATCACCATCGCCAGCTCAGCAGGTCAGTCAACCAGGAGTAATCGATATTTGGTGTAAAATTAAAAATGATATTGAACAGGCTGAGATCAATCTTCAATTGTTGTCAGTTTTTCTTATTTTAGACAATAGGGTTTGGTTCATCTATTGAAGTACACAGTATGTACGGCAGTAGACTAATGTGTCAGTTGGGCTGAGTAAAATATATTAAGTAGTCTTCCCTTGACGGGTTTTTTTCCCCAAGACTTTTTGCTCTGAAATCCAAGCTATCTTGAATCTCTAGTTTGGATCTCTTAGCTCTTTGTGTGAACTATTTGTGTTCAAGATACTGGTTCAACCAGCTCAGCTGGTCTGGACTTCCCCTAAGCTTTTCATTGCACTGCATGTGTCTGTGTGCATGTTTGAATGTTTTTTTTCTTTACTTGGCCTCTCTTCAGATGTTGGTCACAGTACAGTTCTGAGTAAAGTAAAGCCAACACTCCTCCCGTGTCTTTTAGGAACCTTTATCAGGTCCAACCCCTTCTTAATTCATTGGCAGTTCCTCCCATCATATTTCTAGTCAACTCTTTGTGAAATTGACTGAAGTTGTACGAACTGCTAACAAACTGATATTTACTCAAGCCCAGTATTTCAAGTCCTGAGGGCTCAGGCTATCTTCAATTTGACTGTATATTCATGTATTACTAAAATTCAAATAGTACATCTTACCAGTACTTATGCTGGTAGTCGTACTTGTCAAACCTTTATGAACACCTTGGAGTATTGTTCAGTTTACTCTTTAGCAATGTTGAACAAATATATTAATACCCTATAATGAGTAAATGTCTCAAATTAACAAGCCAAATTCCTGACTGTTGTTACTGGTAATAACTTAGTGACTAAGATCCTTAAGTTGCGAACATCAGGCAAAGTACAGTTGAGGCTAGGAAACGTTTAGTTATGCTGCTAACAAAAGGTCACTAATTAAAGGTCTAGCATTTGAGTGTTTTCACATTTTAATAGGTTCTTAAATACTAGCAAGCTGTGGTCTGGATCTTCCTTGTGGAACGCTAGATGAATGTGTTTTGAACATTATAAATAAAACGTGTATAAACCTTAATATTGTCAGACCATTGTGGTAATTATCTTGCACTTTGATATTCCCTATCACTGTAGGAGAGCAGGCGTTACAGCGGGCGGAGACAGTTTGGATGATAGCACAGCTATGGATGATGAGGATATAAGCCCTCAACCTCAAGGACGACGTAACAGAAGGGAAGCCTGTACCTGCCCCTTCTGCAAGGATGGAGAAGGAAGGTATGTCAGAGAACAATATTATGAATGCGTGTTGTTATTTGATATTATTTACCAGAAAAATGCAGCATTTTCATTTCACCTGATTTAATTGCACATGGCTTCATCACAGAGAAAGATCGCAGTCTAACTTTGATGTATGATTTTTACACCAAGCAGGGACCCGACTAAAAAGAAGCAGCACATTTGTCACATCAGTGGCTGCGGGAAGATCTACGGCAAGACGTCCCACCTGAGGGCCCACCTCCGCTGGCACACAGGAGAACGACCATTCGTCTGCGGCTGGTCTTTCTGCGGCAAACGATTCACACGTTCAGATGAGCTTCAGCGTCACAAGAGAACACACACCGGTACGATGAGGAATTTATTTATTTATAATGTCTTTTTAAATAGGTCTAGTGTTGTGCAACTGCCATTGCTTACTGACAGTTGTGTAGAGTAGAGCTATTATTGGTGTAAGTAACACCTACAAGCAGGGTTGGGTATTGTTGGGTCACCTGATACCGGTGCTAAATTGATACCTTTTAAAGGTTAAGTGTGACATTTTGTGACATCTAGTGGTGAAGCTGAACACCCCTCACCTCACCCTCCCAAACATGAAAAATAACCTAAGGTAGCCTTCAGTTGGCCTAAATCCTCAAAAGGTGTTTAGTCTGTCCAGTTGGGACTACTGTTGAAGAACATGGTGGCCTCCCAAAGTAAACATAAAGTATTTAAATCTAAATGGCCGGTTCTAGGGTAAATACAACAACAATTCATACAATTTAGATGATCACACACTAGTGGAAACAACACCAGGATTATTTTATGTTCAATTTCTGCCAAAAGATCCCTTTCACCTAAATCTTACACCCTGAACCTTTTTTAAAAGGTTACAGGTGCGTAAACAGTGACCCAGCCAATATTTATTTCCAAAATAATGGTTGACGATAAGAACAGGCAAATGGTTCAGGCAAATTATAGTTTTAAACAGTTTAAACTACACAAATTTTAAATATACAAATATAAATAAGTGCTAAACTATTACCAAATTCACATAATGAATAAAACTTAACCCATCTACTATAAATGAACACTGACACTCGTCATGAGTTGTCTCCCCACTGCCGGGGCCAGGGACGCCCACACTGCTGGCTGATGTGCTCGGCATGGGGTCATGCAAACAATCAAACATGGAGCATCCCTTCTCTTTGCACATGTATCCTGTGTGTCGCCAGGTGCTTCACTAAGTTTGTAGAGTTTGTCCCTTTTTTATATGAAATAGTTTTCAAACATTTGCTGCATGTCCCTGTGGGGGGGTTCTTTCACGTGAATTACAGCCACACTTTCAACCATTTTAGCTTTAGGCCTTTTGTTGTTGTGTCGACTCGAGTTTGAGGTAGCTACTAGCTAATTGTAGGGCTAACGTTATGTGCCATATAGAGTGTGTTGCTGCTAGAGTTAAATGTAATGTTATCTAGACATGTGCGGTGTTGCCTGTAAGTTACAATGTCAGTACAGAACTTGGGCTCTGAGATGAGGCACTGAAATATGCGTCTTGCACCAGTGCCAGTTTTCAGTACCCAACCCTTCCTATGAATTTCTCAATCACTCTTGCATAATGTTAATTTTTTTTCAAGTGCAGTGCAGTAACCTACTTCTTCATTAATGGAACATTTTAAACGGTGTAACCACAGGTCTGTCCACAGTCAGAGCAAACGCCAGCTGCTGTTATTGTACACTGACTTTTGTTACTCACTCTTTTTCAGGTGAGAAAAAGTTTATGTGCCCGGAGTGTCCCAAACGCTTCATGCGCAGCGATCACCTCTCAAAGCACATCAAGACCCATTTGAACAAGAAAGCAGGCGTCGCCACCACCAGCAACACCTCGCTCTCAGCAGACGCCGGTTCCCCTGCAGCAGGAACAGAAGCCGGCTCCGGAGCAGTGTCGGCAAACGACCAGCACACCATTGTCACCATGGAAACCTTATCTGCAGAGAGCATAGCTCGATTGGCCAGCAGTGGAATCAACATGATGCAGGTGGACCTCCACCAGATCAATGGCAACAGCTTCTAATGGCGGTGGAGGAGCAGGACGATGGCCTCGAAGATGATGATGCTTTCAGACACTTGGGGTTGAAAAGGGCACATCTGACTGTTCATGCAAATCCTTTCAAAGGCTTCTGATGCAACACAACAGACACTATTTAAAAAAACTGAGGCAGCAACGTGTTTCCATCATGTGGTTAGAAACATTCACATTTAAGGGTCAGAGGTCGATGAGATGAATTGAAATATTAGCCCTGCACTAACATTTGTCCCATGCAAAGAGCCAATCCAACTCAATCGTGGGATTGGAATAAAGCAACACAGACCAGCACATTTGATGTTGAATTGGTAGCAAGTATTATTCTCTCTCTACAAGCTTCTTCAGGAGAGATGACACTACTAAGCCACATTCTCACACTTGTGTCCTGGGCTGTGAGATTCACCACTGGCCTCTCTTCACCTCAGGTGTTTACTGCGCTCTCAAACTGGGCTGCTACACCTCAGGCAGATTGGCCCTCATCAGCCCATAACGCTTAATGCTTCCCTTCCCCTTAAAACAGAGATTTTAAAGATCTAGAGCAGGGAATATTTGCTTGTCAGATTTCATTTTTTTTGGGATAGCTGGATTTGTTTTCGCAAACCAGCCACCCCAGTACCATAGGAATAATACGCCCAGTGTTTCAGGGTGGATGTTGAGTAGAAGGTGGGAACACTTGGTCACGACCAGGTCAGAGCCAGAAGCACGTGTGAGGACGTGGATGTGTCAGTGCACAGAAATCCTGAGTAACTCTTAAACCTCTTGTGTAGGTACACAAATTTAAGCCATCATGCCCTGATATGTTTATCATGGCAAAAACATTTGGATTTTTTTTATGTGTACATATATATAAATATATAATTTTTGTTGTTTTTGGTAATGTAAAGGCTGCAAAACTCAATAGCATAGGTTGGATCATCTTACATGATTGCAAGAGAATGCCTTTCAGTTGTATGAACCTCATGCACAATCAATCTTAATCTTATGTTATTACTTTTATATATATATTTGTGTAGATGAAATGTGTTAACTTGAGAGCCTTTCTGTCATAGAATGATGTGTTCTATACAGTCCAGATCTTCCCAGTACTTCTCTTTTTTTCTGTGGTCTACTCATCATCCGAGACATGTCAGTGTCTGTTTTCTGTTTCTGTGAATAACAATTTCTTGTTTAGGGATTTCTGGTCATAGTTAAGTATTTTGTAGTCATGTCCAGACAGCATAAACATTGTTAAGCTCAAAACCAAAGGTTCATACGCGTTTTATAAAAAGGAAAAACTCAAATCTTTCTTTGGTCCACAAACACTCTAATAATTTTTACTTGTGGTATGCATGTTGAAGTTGTGGAACTGGAAAAGATCCAGCTTGAGGCAAACCTCGGACACACATCCCTTTTGTTGTTGTTCAAATAAATAAGTTGCAAAATATATTAAGGTGACCAATTGGTTGCATCATCTTTTCCGTTTCTTGCTTCAAGATTCTGCTTGATTTGACTTAACAAATTTGTAACTTTTATAGACTGTTTAAAACTATCCCTTGAAACCGACTATGTTCATCAGACAAGTGCTCTTACTTCTTTTGTTGCCCCGTTTTAAATAAGGGATTTTATATTGTGTGTATACAACTACTGCAAATGCCTGCTGGATTAAAATTATGAATTTATTTTGATTCATTGCTATGTCATTTGTCAGATTGAGACCAGTTGGCAATCAGTTCACCAAAATATACTTTATTTGTTTAAAACCACATGTTGTCTTTGTTTTGCTAGAACTTAGACAAAGACTCAGAACTTAACACGGAGATAAAAACAGTTTGAACAGTTGATCCATGTTGTGTAAAAATCACGTCTCCACGTTGTCATCCTCACTCTTCAGTTTGCTGCGTAGGCTGTGAGGAGAGAAATAACACATGTTTTGTCAGGTTCTAAAACTTAAGCAGAGTTATAACCAGGCTTCTGATACAGCTCATTATAAAGTCCAATCCCAGGAGTGGTATGACAGCCCTACAACATCCTTTCTGCAAGGACATAGTGGTCCAACTTTGTTATACCTGGACATATTACATATTTTAAATAGCAGGATTCGGATTCCACGTTCCTGTTGCAATCAAACCCTTACATGATCAATTAAAGTCGCGCAGGACTCTACCTGCTGAGGTAGGAGTGGACGTCAGAGAAGCCGTGATATTGAGCGAGTGGGAACAGGATGCCTGTCGGGCAGCGACCGTCACGCTGACGGCAGAAGCTGCAGTTGCAAATCCCTCGACAGGGGGGGCACTTCCACTCCTGAAAAGAAATGACCAAATGGTTCAATTTAGAGTTTCTGTAGACTTCACCAAATCAATACAGAAACATGGTCGTTCTATACGTTTTTCACATTGGTTAGTAAATGACAGAAAAAAAATACGAGTATAAATATATTTTTGTATAAGTACAAAGAAAAGTAACATTTTTAAACACGTCTTAGTACTTCCCATCTGTACGACAGACCTGGACCCATGTGTAGATATGAATGGAGTGAATTTCTTGTTTGAAAGTTATAGAGCTAATTTAAAAAGTCATCAAATACAAAACTACCTCAAAGAGACACACAATCACCACAAGGAGTTGCACAGTGACCATAAACGTTCAGTTTGGGTGTTTCTCCAGGAACCGTGCACCGACACAGTAGGTGGCGGTAATGCACCTTGAAGAAGAAGAGGGGTTTCCTCTATAGGACTGGTGAAGGGGACTTGTATATGCTCAGGGGCTAATTGTATCATAATCCATTCATTCAGTCAAATGAGAGGCAGAGAAGTGTTGGATAATTTACCAATAAAAAAACTAAAAATTGTTCATTTAAAGGTTTGTGAGCATCCTCACTTCTGTCTCCTGAGAGCCAAAGGTTATAACTTATTTTACTGCCAACAGATAAGAAAAGAGATTCACGACATTTGTATATTTACGTTTTTAGGGCTTTTTTTTTTAAAGAAAACTTCATTTGGTAACTTAATTTGCTGAATAAATTTGGATCCCATAAGTACCCAAGTCTCAAACTGCATGAAAAGAGGAAGTGTACTGAGGACATCATTACGTGTTTTTGTCTGACCTTTAAATAAAATCATCTGTACCCTGATCCCCGAAAATCACTCCACATCACTTTGTTAATGAACTGAGGAAATCTTCACACGTATTAACTGTAAATACAAAAACAACGAGTGCATCTGCACGGTGTGTAGCGTGTGTGGTGGTGTCTGAGCAGCCTGACCGGATCCAGCAGCGCCTTCCTGACGTCCTCTCCGTATCTGTTCCTCAGGCACGGCCCGCAGAACTGACCATGGATCCCCCGGCAGCCTTCATTACGACAACACGTCTTGGTGTCAATGGTTTTCTGACGGCACTGATGACACGTGGAGCCCTGAAAACACAAAGAGAGACGTCAACAACAGAGGTGGTGGACGGGTGTTGCTACAGACTCGTCCTCTAAATATTCTGTGTCACAGGAGAAACCGGACTGTCTGGCTTCAGTGAGGGAGAGTCAGTGCCACCGAGCAGCTGCCACAGGGACTTACCTTAACCTTAAATGAACAGATCACTACAACACATCACACTGCAGGTGGAGTGTGACCATGAACTCACTGAGACGCTGTTGTAAACTTTCTCGGTCATGTTGTCTGCGACCAGCAGGAGCTCGTCCTCTGTGATGTCGTCCACAGGACGGATAAGATGAGGTTTGGACTGGCTGGGCCGCGGGGTGCCACGCCGCTGCGGGGCTCGGCGAACCTGCGAAAATACAATCAACACATTCATACAAACATTAAAGACCTTAATCTCGTTACTCATCCCACGGCTTTTGTGGTTCGTTCTTCCCAGTTTTCAGAGATCAGCTTTCAAAGCACATGAATGCCCTTGAAAATAAAAAAAAGTGTAATTCTATTGTTGTATCATAAATAAACCTGTCAAAATTTTGGACACAAAGCGCTGTAGGGGTTCCCCATCCTCCAAACAAGATTTGTACCTGGTCCTTGATAAATGACAGAACCCACCTCCAGCAGCTCCTCCTCCAAGCTGAGCTCAAGTTCTTCCTCCTTAGGGGCTGAAGAATCCTCCTTCCCCCCCATCGAGCGGGTCTGTCTGCGGGACGCCCGATCCGGGTTCCTCCTGGACTCCGGTGCAGCTGCACCAGAGCGTGGTGGGCGCTGCGGGGAAGGTCCGATAAGAATCACTCGAGTACATTGACTACGAAGAGAAAGAAAAGGATTTGACCTGATTCCACTCACAGAGCTTCTCTCTTTTGTCTTCTGCTTGCCGACTTGTTTTGTCAGAATCCCTCCGACCCCTGGCATTTTGTGCAGGTCTGCCATCAGCTGAGCCAGCTGTCAGAAAACATCAACAGCATTAAAGACACGGCAGAGGACAAACAACACGAGTCACTAGAAGCAGTCTTTACATAGTCATGTGATAATATGATTCATTTATGTCAAAAGGTCAAAATGCAAGTGAACTCATGAACCACAGGCGATATATACAACTCAGTCCAGTCAAATCTTAAGTCACTCAAGTCAAAGTGACAGAAACAAAACCGCTCTCAAGCAAAAGGACTGAGTGAGTAATAGCTGTGTTCAAGGGAAGTAGTTTAGAAATACACTGTGTTGCTCAGATCCATCTGACATCTTCCAGATACTGCAGTACTGTGTGTAGTTCTGTGTTTCTGGTTCACCATTGCTTTGTTGGCCCTGATGTTCTGCTCTCTCTTCGCCAGGAAAACATCCAACACTTCTTCTCCTGAATCACATCCAGCCTCCTCGCTCTTCGGCCGTGCCACTGCCGTCTCTTCATCTTTAACACGTCTCTTCTTCCACGCTGGACCGGTTCTTCCTGCCCTCTTCTTCTTCCCCCTCTTTTCTTCCTCTTCTTCTGCCGCCTCCTCCTCCTCCTCTCATCATCATCATCAGTGGACTTCTGGATGGAGCGAGTGGAGGAGCGGAGGGCAACCCTCAGCCTGAAGGCCGGTGGTTTGGATGTGGCTTTCTGCTTCTCGGGTGAAAGGTTAAGCTGGGCTTCATCTTCAATACTTAAGTTCTGGAGGATAAAAATAGTGGTTGTTCCTTTAGCTTGGCCCATAAAACAATATTAGTAATTATTGCAAAACAACAAAGTTTCAGTATATATCAAAGTTTTCATTGTGAGGAGTTATAACAAATATTGGATCTAACTCAGATTTGTAAATTGTTTAGCGGTTGTCATTCTCTGCTCATGAGAAGAGTTTAAAACCACAACTTTCACTCAGGAGATTTAAACAAAAAGAAATATTGATGTGACGTTTATCAATATTGACTGATAGAATGTTATCCTGGGAAATCAGAGAAAACGTCCCTAAAAGAAGAGTTCCGTGTCACAACGTTAAAGACAGATTCCAAAACAAACATTCCTGAATCCACACCAACATTTAGTGGGTTCTTCTCTGACCCATAACATAAATCCTGCATTTTTTTTTGCAGAATCTTTGCTGACAAACAGACAAAGAAACCTTTGACAGGGTTGAAAACAAACTCCCTCAGTTGCATTCCAGTGACTGGACGAGGGAAGCTGAAGTGCAGAATTCTTCATTTTGGTCTTTTATCATAACACAACAACACTAAACGTCCATTTAACTTGAACACAAGTCTCCTTGTTGTTGGATCGGGGACTCGAGGGGCCTCGACTGACGCCAGAAAACCAACGTACCTTGAGTTCAGTGTCAGAGAAGCCATGAATGTCCCCTCGCTGTCTGAGTCCTCCACAAAGACAGCAGGTAAGACTCCTGCCTGAGGACACATGTCAACAAGCTGGAGTTAGCGTCTCTGCACTGGAACATTTGTAGCCTGATAAATAAAATACTTTACCATTTTATTCCAGGCTGACGTGGACAGGCGCTAACTTTGAATTTTGGCCCCGCCCACACGCAGGTACCGGTCCAATTAATCTGATTGAAAAGTGGATGCGCTTGTTTTGTGCGTCAGGGAAAACGCATCAGCCTGCGCCGGTATAAACTCCGCCCCCCGGGGCCGAGCTGAATCATTTAACGGACAGGATGTGAAAGCACAAAGTAAAACGTATTTTATTTTTTTAATGTTAATTTTCTGGTTAATTTTGGAAACAGTGGATTGAAGAGACACATTTGGGCCTAAGATTTAGTCATCTATGAGACTGTAATTAACATGATTTTGAATATATTTAAACGAAATATAATTGAATTAGAAAGTTTATTTTAATTCAATATTAACTTTACTGTAACCCTTTAGGACGATTTTATTGTTACCACATGAGTTTATTAAAGCACAAGTGCAGTTGAGGCTGATGCTGGTCATGTCAATATTGAGCATAAAACCAAATTACATATTCAACTTTTGACCTGATGATGGCGCTAGAATTAAAGTCAAGGGATCACTAAGGTCTGTAGGTTTCAGCTTCTGGAAAAGAAATACTTGGTGAATCCATCCATCTGCTCATATGACCAACATTTTGATTTGCATTTGAAATATTCTTAAAATTTTACTGGGCAAAATAAAATATTGACTTACTATTTAACAACTTTGACTAAACATCTTTTTTTTCATGTAGAATTTGATAAATATGACTCAATAAGTTGTAATTCAAAGTGATAACATTGATTTAGTATCTTGACTGTCAATTTAGCATGTTTTACTTGGTTAACCAAAATGATGAGATTGGCTGCCTAACTTTAATTTACCTTAGATGTTGATTTCTGTTGTCATTCCTAACATAAGTAACTCCTATCACAATGAAAATCCTCAAACCTAAATAATAATAATAATAATAATAATAGTAATAACAGTAATAATAATAATAATCATAACTTTATTTGTATAGCACTTATTTAAACAAGGTTACGAAATGCTTCACAAATATCCAGGACAAAAAATGAATTAAGTAAACACAACAGTTTCCACAATGAGCAAACACTTTGGAGACTGTGGAGAGAGAATCTCGCTCAATAACTGGAAGAAACCTGCAGCGGAACCAGACTCAGTCAATTCCTTATATGGTGAACCCACTACAATAAAATGCAAAGGCCCCATGTGAATTTACTGAAAGGTCTGTGCTGCTGTTTGTTTTACCTGTGGTCATAAAGCACTGACACGTCTGTACTCAACTCGACTGCAGGTGATATTTCTAAACAACAGGAGACGATGACGATGAATGTAGTATATTCCCACAGACTGTTGTTTGACCCACAGTTCAGCACATCCAGGTGCGTGGCAGTGGGAGTGATGCTGGGAAACGTGGGAACCTCCTATCGAATTCCCAGGACCCTCCCTGCTCGGCCGCTCGGGTCTCAGAGGGACAATGATCCTGCAACAGTGGTGGCCGGTTTTCGCTGCTGGTGAGTGAACTCTATTCTAACTTCATTTGGAGTTTACATTTTTGATTAATGAATTCTAATTTGCAGTTTGATTGTTAATGTAGCTGCTGTGCTGATGCATTGTGCTTTATAGTGTAATAGTAAAATGGCAACTTAGTAATAGTGTGGCTGTTGTGACTCCTAAACTCAATCATCAGCTACATCACAAAACTTTATTAAATGATGGTAAATATTTAATTTTTTTGTGGGAAATTTTTGTAACGTCTCAGTTCATTTTGCCTGTAAAAACACCTCTACTTTTATTACTTAATATCTTTTATCTTACTTGCTGATTCTTATAATAACTTCACATATTTTATTGTTCCATGTACCTCTACATGCTTTTATGAATTTTATGCTTTTCACTCTATTTGAGCGGCATTTTATGTATAAAAGAGTTTCAGTGGTTCCGATTATTTGAACGGGAATTGACTGAAATTATTTTTGAGGGATTTCCAGTGTCAGTCTCTATTAAGAGTTTCACACAGCTAGTGTGTGTGTGTGTGTGTGACAAATAGATAGCAATACAATGATAATAATTGTAATAGTATAAGCAGTGATTGTCTCCCCTAAATCCTCTTAATTATAAAACCATCACCAAATACAACTTACAGCAGCTGTTTGTCTTTCTTCCTCTTTCCAGAATTCATCTTCATATGCATCTCCAGCCAGTTTTCCCTGCAGAAGAGACAATGTGTTTATTATGTGAACAGCAAAGCAAATACTCAACAGAATCACAAATACGTGACTGCTGGTAATGTGAGTGGGTCAGTGCAGGACTGTGAGAGCACCCACTGCTGCGTGGGATACTTTCTGGTCATTAACGGCCGGCCGGTCGTCGACCTCCTCGGTAAGAAATCCTTCAAACTCACGAGGCGAACTGGACCTGTGTCTATGAACTGGACTGGACCACATTCTGGATTGTTGTTGTGCCATTAGAGAAAGAGTCATGACGTTTTTTTTACATATATATTGGTCATTTATTGTAATGTGTATGATGTATTACATAATAAATATAGGTGAGTCTATTGTTCTCTATTCTGTTTCATTTAATCATGTGATACCTGTACCTGATTTCTGTGTTGCAGCTTGTGATGTGGCTGAAAAGTCGTGCCCAGATGCAACCTGCAAGACACAAACACGGTTTAACAGTAGCGTTAAATGTGTGTGTAACACAGACCTCTGCAACGGCAACATCACTTGGACACAGTCAGAACAGCCTCGGCTCACCTACTCTTATTTTGTAGGTATGATAAAAACAAGTTTGCTATCAGTCACTGAATATCACTTGCAGCCCACATAACGATAAACTGCTATTCTGATTCAATAATATATATCAAAACATGCCGATTCAAATTGATGTTATTCTTCAGAACATATTAACTCTAACGGCCTTTTGTTTTCTTCTCAGATGAAGTCATGAAAGTTGTTGTGATTCTGATCGCCATTTTGCTCGTCCTGTGCCTCATGATCGTTGCTGCCAAGTGGAGAAACCTCAAACGTAAGATAGAAACAAACACATTGATTATTTTAACTTGAATATGAGTTTCAGTTTCCATCTTTTTAGTATAGAGTGTTAACTAAGCACATGCATGAGAGGTGTTAATTAACGTTAATAATAATAATAATAGTATTTTTGTTGAGCACTTTTCAATACATGTAACAACGTGCTTCACAACAAACAATATACAATTCACAAACAATCAGAGTAAAGAAATGATAACAATAAAGATAAAAAGAATAAAGTTAGCTTAAATACTGAAGGTAGACTAATCACTCATACCGGGAAGAAGGCGATAATGTTAAAGACTCTTTACGCAGCTGTTTCTATTGTAAAGTGAAATCCCATTGTTTTGTATCAAAGTGTTTTGCTCCTCAAAGGAGAAAAACATTCCATTTACATTTTCTAAGCTCACACTCAGTTCTCATGAAGTCTTTGTTTGACCTTGGAACTGTTTCATTCTCTCCGCTGGACTGACCTGGACCTTTATCTCTGTTATGATACTCCCTCTTACCTATGTCCTTTCTTTGTTACTCTCCCATCACATCTCTGCTGCGTTGTGTTTTGTAGTTCTACCTTCAGTGAGTGTGTGAATGACTAAATGTGTCTATTTTCATTATTTTAGAGAGGAATCTACGAGCTGTTGACGGTTGTGTGTCCCCGCCGTGTTCCTGCCAAACAACAAAAACCTCAGAGATTGACATAGCAGACATTGAACTACAGCAGGTAAGTACCGAGTGGATTTAAATTTTACGATATAGTTTAGGTGCTAAATCTGCTCTTTTACCATTTTGTTCATTTCTTTTTCAGATGTTGGGCCGTGGCTATTTTGCTACTGTCTGGCAGGGGAAGTACAGAGGATCCACGGTGGCGGTGAAAGTTTTCCCTGCAGGTTGGAGACAAACATTTTCCACAGAGAAGGAGGTGTACGAGCTACCACTGATGAAGCATGCTGGGATTCTCCACTTCCTGGGCACTGGGAGGAAGGCGGACGACAGCAGTTGGTTCATTGTTCTGCAGTTTGCTGAATATGTGAGCGGCAATCATTCATTAATGAAACATAATTAAGAGTGCATTTTCCCAAGGAAAGGGAACAAGGAAAGCAGTTTAATTGTAAGGAATCAAAGAAATGACATTTTAACCTTGAATGCTTAGTGTTTGAATTTGAATACGACTGAAATATTCAACTCTGAAAAACATTTACCTGAATGTGAGTGATTTGAATTCCCCTTTTAGTCTTTTCTAATAAATACGTTTTAAGTAGTACATTTTCAAAAACCTGATGATTAGTATTAATGTTAATTATTTTTAAGTAGTACAGATTTAGTTTGTTTCACATTTACAGTTGATTGACAACATAAATTGCACAAATTGGGCTGGTTGTTTCTTATTCATATTTTTTTTAAATAAAAAAATTGTTTGATTCCATATTAATATCACATATCACATATCACATATTTGTTAATTTGTTGTTCTGAGATTTACACAGTGTTCATAGCCCAGAGAAAACAAGTGGATACTATACGTACATGACAACATGTTGAACCTCGCTCATCACTTCATCACATTCACACTTTTCCAGAATTAATAACTGAATGTCCCTTTGTCGTCTCTTTGATTTCAGGGTTCTCTTCATTCCTTTCTGTGTAAACACACCACCAGCTGGATGCTGTCACTGAAGTTGTGCCAGTCGTTATCGCAGGGACTTTCCTATCTCCACTCTGACCTTCGCAGATATGGTATTGGCCAGAATATTACCCTGAACCAATGTGTGTGCCTGTGTGTTAAAGCCAACCTGTGTAGAAAGCATGGTTGCAATATAAAACGTTGCAACATTTTTGAACTTTTCCATTGATTTTGGCGGGAATAGTGCAGGGATCCGAATTTAAAAAATCAGGCACATTTAGTGGGCTGATAATTATGATTTAAAACAATTTGATGAAGATCAAAATGCTGCATATTTTCAGATTCCTTCAAATATTTTTTTCCAGATCTGTTATTTATTCAAACTGTGGCCTGTCTACTTAACATATTTTTAAGTTTACTTCACTTGAGCAGATACACATCGTTAACAGTACAATATATACGTTACATTGGTTTTCATGTCCAGTGTTTGTTTCTTTATCAGTAAAATCCACATACAGTTACATTTTCAAAGTAAATCAGTATCTTTTAATGACCACATATGTGTCTTATCTGGCAGATGTGCACAAACCTCCTGTGGCCCACAGAGACCTCAGCAGCTCCAACGTGCTTGTGAAAGCAGATGGTACCTGCGCCCTGTGCGATTTTGGATGCTCCGCCATCCTGCGTTCATGTTCAGGACATCACAGCTGGCAGAGCAACACCACACACAAGGTGAGGACGACACAGGTCGGCCCGCAGCTTTCTATTCTAATAATAATAATAGGGAATAAGGGAACTGTCGGCTCACAGAAGAAATGTCCATCTTCAGGGTTATCGTCAGTTGGGCACGCTGCGCTACATGGCCCCTGAGATCCTGGAGGGCGCAGTAAACCTGAGCAGAAGGTGGTGTCTCATGCAGACGGACATCTATGCTTTGGGACTGCTGCTGTGGGAGATCTGGATGCGCTGCTCCGATTTATATGAAGGTAAACTTCCTGTCAGTCCTCTGAACAGGTGTCACAAATAATCCTGGAAACCCACCAGTTACAGATTATCTCTGCCCGACATTAAGTGTTTTCAAAGAAGTGCTAATCCAGTGTTATGAGCAAGAACACCAATTATTATAATAACAATACAATTAATATTCCATTAACTATCATTTCCCAAAATACAGCAGAATGAAAGTGCCTCAGTTTGTTATATCCTTCCGATGGTCGTAGGTCGTGCAAGGGGAGATGTTTGTTGTGACCTTTTCCTCAGTGGAGCATAATGGTCATGACACCAGGCAAAACTGATCGATTTTCTCAATTTCTGTCTTTACTTTCTGCTTGGAAATGTCAAATGTCATACAAATGTCTCCACCTACAGGCAGTATTCTTCCACCACATCTGTTGCCGTATGAATCTGAGCTGGGAGCCAATGTAACGCTGAGGAGCCTCATCACGTTCGTGTTAAACCTGGACAAGAGACCCTCCATTCCTAAACACTGGGAGCTGCTGCCACAGGTATTCTTACACATGAGCTTCTTACTGAGACATGTGTTTTTTACGTTGGTTCTGTAGTGAGCTGCGTCTATGAATGTGTAATGACTTTATTTCTTTACACTTTCAGGGATCTGCTCTGCAGGAGCTCCTGACCGACTGTTGGGATTTTGACCCGGACGCTCGGCTGACCGCTCAGTGTGTCGTAGACCGATTAGTCTCTCTTCAGTCCTGCTTCTCTGACAGCAGCCCATGACTCTGACTTGCTGTTGCACTGTTCTCTTTTCAGAGATTTTTAATCAGGTTCAAATCTACAGGTAAATCCCATCGACTTGACCACGTTTCGATAAGTCTTTTTCCTTCTATAACTTAATGATATGTTACTACATTTTAATCCAGGTACATTATAAAAGAAATATCCATATTGTCGTGATTATTGAGAAAAAACCCATCACTTATGGGAGAAATTGAAATGTTATTCCATAATCTCAGTATGAAGCTTGGTATTCTGTGCCTTATATTATCTCTTCATTATTGTCTTTAAAATTTCTCTTCAATACATATTTTTTGCATGTGTGCCCTCACCTAGATCTCATCTTATCATCTGTTTTAATCATTTTATCATGTATTATTTCATCTTATGTTTACTATTTCCTCATCTGTAAAAAGAAAATTATTTCTGTATCTGTGCTCTAATTCTGTGTGATCTTCAAATTATTTTTAAGTGTTTCTCGTTGTTTTCTTAAACTGTTTCCTATTGTTTGCCTCATTTTAACTTGAAATGTACCTTGTAGCTGTCGTTTGAAAGGTGGTATGTGAATAATAAAGATTATTATTATTATCTAACTGTGATAGATAGTTTTGGTTCACAAATTTACATCCGGTACATTAAGTGTTTTTATTTTAAAACTTTTATTCCAACTAACAAACCTTAACCAAGCCTTGAGTTATCCCAGGAATTTATTAAGGCGACAGAAAATAATTTGTCATAGGACTAAGTGTTGGTCCATAATGGAATGGAAACATGTGTGACTCTGACTCACAGGGGTTAACAATGATTTCAACGTGTGTGCGGGTGTGTGTGTGTGTGTCTCTGTGTGTGTGTGTGTGTGTGTGTGTCTCTGTGTGTGTGTGTGTGTGTGTGTGTGTGTGTGTGTGTGTGTGTGTGTGCGTGTGCGCGTGTGTGTGTGTGTGTGTCATAGAAACTAGATGTTACAGGAATGTTGCCGTTGCGTAGCCTTTAGCAGGGGGCGTGGCTTTCTGCTACATCCTCTCTGTCAGTGAAACGCGGAAGTATCACAAGTCAAATTAGCGCAGAGCAAAACTCACACGGACCCGAGGAGAGTTTCTAAGGTAAGACGGAATCCAGATGTTGACAGGGAATTATAATTATGTGTAACGTTAACAACCTAAAACTCCAGCTGTCACAGGAGGAACTGGAGATGAAGTGTTTACAGGTAGAGACATGGCAGGTGGTTGTTGACTATTTGGGTGTTATGACGTCATGGCCTGTCACAAATGGTTGAAAATTACCAGACAAGTTTGAACAGGAAGTATATTTTGTGATTTGGGTATTTTGTTAATTGTTTGAAAGTTTTGTAAATTGTAAAGTTTTTTATTACCTGTAGAAGACCTACACTTGATACTCCCGTATATACTCTCCATTGATAGAACAAGCATTCAGATCTTTTACTTAAGTTTGAAACAGCATAAACAACAATGTGAAAATAGTGTGTTACACGTGACATTTACTTGAACTCTTACTAAGTTACAATATTGTCTGAAAAATACAGTTAAAGTATCAAAAGTACCCAACAGGAGGCAGGATTATAATTTTCAGATACATAATGAATAATGTTTTGTATTTGTATTACTGATAAAGCTGTGTTAATGTGCTCTGTTAGACACAACATCTATTGCACTTCTGTCCGTCCTGGGAGAGGAATCCCTCACTTGGGACTCTACCTTTTGTCTCCTGTTAGTCTTTAAAAATAAGGGTTTCCTCACCCTATTCGAAGGCTAAGGATGGAGGATGTTGACTGTGTACAGATAGATAAGCAAAGGGAAATTGTGATTTGTGAATATATGGTTTATACAAATAAAATTTGACGTATTGATTGATTAAACTTAATATTTTATTACAATTAATTGTTTTCCAGGTTTCCTGAAGTGTTAGGTCAAAAAACATAACCATGTGGCCAAATCAAGGTAGGATTACCCACATAAGCAGCATACACTATGTTATACTTTGCTTTATACCAATTTTATAATATAGATGTTCTGAAAAATAAATTGTGTGTGTGCTTTTATGTGTATCAGGACTTCCCCCTCCAGTGTACTCATCAAATCCTGCCTTCCCTCCTGCCTACAACCCTTCGTATCCTGCTGGACCTCGTCCAGGAGTCTTCCCTCAGCCTCCAAACCCAGCGTACCCATCATACCAGTACCCAGCTGTTATGAGCCCAGCTGTAGGACCAAATGCACCTCCGGTACCTCATCCTTATGGACATCCAGGACATCATCCTTATGGACCTCCAGGACCCCATCCTTATGGACATCCGGTACCTCATCCTTATGGACATCCGGTACCTCATCCTTATGGATCTCCAGGACCTCATCCTTATGGACATCCGGTACCTCATCCGTATGGATCTCCAGGACCTCATCCCTATCCTATGGCTCCAGGTGGATATCCAGTGGTCCCTCCTGCAGGTGTTTATCCAGGTCCATACCAACAATCTCCACAACTGGGTCCCCACAAAGGCCACCACAGAGGCCACCAGCATGGCTATCATCATGGAGGTAGGAATCACTTGACTGGAGCATTAGCTGGAGGATTAACATCCATGGTAGTGGGGGCAGTTGGATACAAAGCCAATAAAAAGATGAGGAAGAAGATGAAGAAAGCTAATAAGTGGCACAAGCATGGACACTATGGCAAGGTGAGAGTCTGTTTAGTGAAAAGGTTTAGAATGACTCCTCTTGCACAAAGGCTTAACCTCAAACCTTTATTTCACCAAACATAATAAATGCAAGAGGAACCATACAAATTTGGTTTTTATTATTATTATTATATTAAGGAATACGGCAGGAATACGAGCAGCTCTTCTGTGACCACAAATTGCTGTTAATTATTTTGAGCATTAAGAAGTGAGAAAGTGTGAGCTCTTCTGGACACAACAAGTTTAACCCATCTTAAACTTTTTAAGAATAACCAAGAAAAAAAAACATACAAAATATATAATATCTGTTTCAGGGCTAGACTAAACGAAATTGTTGAACGTAATTGAGCCTGATCACTGACAGTGTTCTCTCTTTCTCCACAGTCTTCCAGTAGCAGCAGCAGCAGCAGCAGCAGTGACTAAGACTGAGGTCAACACTTCGAGACACGGCCTCCACAGAAACTCTCATAGTCTTACAATTTATCATAAATGAACCTTTTTTTATTCTGATTTCTGGGAAAGACTTTTTGTAAAATCTAGTATGGGCTATTTATAACACTAGAAATTATTTGATATTTGTTGTTGTGTTCACATCAAACATTCTGTAGTTACATAAACTACTGTGCAAACATACTGAAATATTCTGATGAGGGATTGCAGCAATAGACACAAATCTTTTATTATCGACAATCTGGGATTTTGTAAAAAAAATCTTACATTTTCTCAGGAAGATCAACAAATAGGTGGAGATGATAAAGGTTTTTGCCTTATTCCGACTTTTTGATAGAAAAGTGACACACGGCGCTAAAACTGTTTGCATTACATCTGTTACATTAGTTGGTTTGGTTATGTAGCTCAAACTAAACCAAGTTTGGAGTTATTCTTTGCTGCAACTTTGTTTTTTATGTTAGGATGAAACAATAAAAGCAATAGACAACGATGTTTACACCAGGCCAGTACTTCAGCACTGTGAACCTTTTCAGTAAGAAAAGCAGAAGTGTAAATAATATAAGTAATGAGGTTCAATTCCATCGTACTACTTTTGATTTCAGGTTCCTGGTATTTGTGTTGCTGGCTCACGTCACAGTGTCATGACTTACTGGAACACATCAAAATTGTTAAGGCAATATTAAACAACAACGACATTTACCTGAGCCCTGGAACTGAGACGAATACTGTAGTTATTATTATGGATTGATGCAATGGTTTTCCTTGTCATGACTTGTATGTATATGCTAATGTTGCAGAATGATTGGTTGGGTTGCATAGCTGAGCCTAAATAAACTTGAGTTTCGAGTTATTACTGGCTACGTGTGGTTTTGTGTTGAAAGAAAATGAAACTATTAAAGCAATAGGACACAATGTGTGGCACGTGATTATGTAACTGTTCATCTATGATGTAATGGATGATTTTGTATGTGTGTGTACTCGTTTTTGTTGCGGGACATTTCCCAGCATTAAACCAGTAAACCTCACAGGGATCAAAGCTCAGTCCTAATCAGTCATGTCTGAGGTCCTGGTTAAAGTTAATGGTAAGATGTGAATTGTGGTTAGGTTACAGTTGGGGTTAGGCATCAATTGGTCATAGTTAAGGTGAGAAATAAGGTTTTGTGTGGGCTGCCCACAATGTATGGAAGGCAATGGAAAGTTTCTCTCTCTCTGTGTGTGTGTGTGTGTGTGTGTGTGTGTGTGTGTGTGCGTGTGCGTGTGCGTGTGTTCTCCGTTTAACACCGATTATGTGTTCACCATCAGCTCGTGTTTACTGTGTTTTGTCCCGTAGAAACCAGTAGATCAGGACTGTTGTCATTGTGGAAATAATGAGTGTAGCCTGGGGCGTGGGTCCGTGCAGTTGACAATACACTAAGAGTCCGTGCACGTCAACGCACTTCAATAAAGACGTTCACGCACTTTGAACTTCCTGAACGTGCACGGACTGGGCGTGGCTTCTTGCATTCTCTCCCAGATAAATGCGGAAGTGAGACGCTGATAATCTTAAACACACCCGAGGAGAGAAAACTAAGGTAAGACTGAATCTGCACATCGACAAACAAATACTGATCATAGTTAACCAACACAACTACCAGAAACTACAGCTGCCACATGACGTAGACACCTCGTGCTTAGTTCTGTCGTATTACACTTGTTATACCGATTTAAATGCAGAAAGTTTTTCAGGTGGATTTTGTTGACACAGACCACAGTTTAACGTCATGACGTCATGGACGAGCTGTCATACGATTTCTAAACAATCGGAACAAGAAGTTCGTTTTGTGATTCGAGTATTTTGTTGGTTGTAATAAAGTTTTATAACTTAGCTCCTAACTTACAGTTTATAGATGCACCTCGCTAAAGATAATAAAGTGCAGTACACTCATGTTTCCTTTATCCAGTGGTGGAAGAAGCATTCAGATCTTTTACTTTAGTAAACAAAATACAGACAAGACAACAAGTCAAAGTTACTTTAAGTATTTTATTTGTATTATTTAAGCAAAATACATGTTAAATGATCAAAAATAAAAGTGCTAATTATTGAATATAATAATAAAATGATGACGTTATTTGGGTTATTATTACTGATATATTATTGTGCCAATATCATGTAATGTTCAAATGGTTAAACAAATCAAATCTTAACTACTTCATGTACTTTATGGTCGTTAACTGATAATGGACATGAATTAATTCATAAATTAGATAGAGCGTATATACATATACACTGTATATTTGTTTTGTAGTAAAGTTATCATCTGATATAAGTAACCCCGAGACTGATTTGTTTGGAGAGAAAAAAACATGTATGTGGATTCAATCACAACCCAGACACTAAATTATATGATAAGATACAGTCTGGTTACACCTTAAGAGGTATTTCACACTTTCAGTGTTTTATTTAAATTTTTGATTTGCATAAGAAGATATATTTGTAGTTTGTAGACCAAAAACAGATTGTAGCCTACTAATGTAGCTTGGTAAAACTCACAGGTGAATGCATATGAAAATGGTCAGTCACCAGGACAGATGCTCAAATTCTGATTATTTGAGTATTCATTCAATTTAATTTCTTAATGTTTCTCCAGGTTTCCTTCTGAAGTGCTTGACCTATCAGGTCAAAAAGAATATCACCATGTGGCCAAATCAAGGTAGGCAAATCTCACATAGGCCGTGTATAATTGTACTGTTTTATTATTTGTTTTATACCTGTTTTGTAATACAGGTCATCTGCCAAAAATAAATTGTGTGTGCTTTTATGTGTATCAGGACCTCCCGCTCCAATCGGCCCACCAAACCCTGCCTACCCTCCTGGCTACAACCCTGCCTTCCCTGCTGGGAATTCTGGAGGGCTCTTCCCCCAGGCTCCTAACCCAGGGTTCCCACCATACCAATACCCAGCTGGTAATACCCATGGTCTGGTACCAAATGCACCTTATGGAGCCCCAGGACCTTATCCTATGGCTCCAGGTGGATATCCAGGGTGCCCTCCTGCAGGTGGATATCCAGGGGTCCCTCCTGCAGGTGGGTATCCAGGGTGCCTTCCTGCAGGTGGTCACCCAGGTCCATACCCACACTCTCCTAAAGGGGGCCACCACAAAGGCTGTGACAAAGGCCATGACAAAGGCCACCACAAAGGCCATGACAAAGGCCACCACAAAGGCCATGACAAAGGCCATCACAAAGATCATCATGGAGGGATGAATCCCATGGGTGGAGCATTTCCTGGGGGAGTGGCAGGAATGGGAATGGGAATGGGAATGGGAATGGCTGGGGAGAAATGCCACAAAAAGGGGAAGAAGATGAAGAAAGCAAAGAAAGGGGACAAGCATGGACACCACAAACACGGCAAGGTGAGATTGGGTTTAAAGGTTTAAAATGGCCCCTCCTGCAGGTGAAGCATTAACACCAATACTAGATAAAAAGATGAAACTTGAACCTTACTACGCCCCTCAGTTTATATGCAACCGGAAAGGGATTGGCTGTGCTCAGGAGATACAGCGGGTCGCACCACAAATAGAAGCTCTGTAAATATGTGAATGAAAGTCATAGTGTAAAGTGCATTGAATGGTTGTTAAGACTAGGAAATCAACCATACAAATGCAACCCATTTACATATTCTAATTAGAAGTTATTATCATTAAGATTAACAGTCACTGGATTTTATTTTGAAACATGATACTGGCTTATATGAGCTCAGACAAAACAATACATTCTTAACAGAATTGATGGTTATGTTATTCCGTCACTACACCCCCTGTGTGTTATATAATGCAGCATCTAAAGAATATTTCAATGTCGATTATCCAAGCAAATACATATAGTATAGTATAGAAGTATATAGAAAGAAAAAAAGAATTACCCATCACAAGGTTTTTGTAATTTTATCTGGAAAAAGGACTTCAGATGTTTTTTGATTTGTTGTTTCTTGGTTGATTTTCTGTCAGTCACTAATTGATTTAATGGTTTCAAGTCTACTTAGACAGCTCTGCTTTGAGTAAACATTTATAGAATGACATGGAGAAAGTAAAGGCACCATGAAACTAACTTTAATTATCATGTCAAACATACAGTTGCAAGTTCACCAGGTAAACACTTCAGATTAGCAGCAACAGGCAGATGGAAGCACATATGCATTTGTCCGTTTTTCTAAGCATCTGTGCCATAACGCCGACAACACTGCAAGTTGCGACATTAAGCTTTTGTTCCTGTCCAGTATACATGCAACACTTTTTTTCTAGGGCAGGAATTCCTTCCATTTGACAATTTCAGGACTTTCATAACACTGTCTACTTTTTAAGTACTGTGATTATATTCCCGACCTCCCACCCAGTCAATAAAGATTTTATAACTAATTTAGCATTTTTTTAAATGCAGCTTGAATGAGGTTAAATGTGTATATTTTTCTCTTTTTCTCCACAGTCCTCCTCCAGCAGCAGCAGCAGCAGTAGCAGCAGCAGCAGTGACTAAGACTGCGACGAAACAGCTTCCGCAGAAATGCTGCTTCTCATACGGATGACCTAACACTTAATCATACACACACTCAAGTCATTCTTATCACTTTTAACAGGATTTCTGTGCAGTACTTACTATTTCATCATATCTAGTATGGGCTATTTATATGTATGTATGTATGTATGTATGTATGTATGTATGTATGTATGTATGTATGTATGTATGTATGTATGTATACATCTCCATAGCATCTGTCTGTATGGATGTTTTGTCATGAATCTAACTCTAACCCCTTTTCTTTCTTGTGGTGTTCATGTCAAACATTCTGTAGTTACAGTAAAAATACTTTTTATAGAAATATTCTGACAAGAGATTGTATCATTGTTAAAACTAACCAAGTGTACATAGGCGACTGGACCTGAATTATGTAAAAAAGGATAACATGACCTGGATAACTGAGAATCCTCTCATATATATTAATGTGCACAGATCTTTCTTAATTTACAGTCTAATGTGCGGGTTCTTGGAGAAAATATAACACTGTGATTAAGTTAAAACAAGTTCCTTCCTCTGGAAGATTAACCTAGAGGTGATACACACATTGATTGTCTTTGTCTAACTGACTGATTTTGTTCTTTGTGATTTTATCTATATTACTGTGCATGACAGCAGTAAAACAAAACCCTTTGTATTGAGATTGTAATCTCACATAAAGAACCTTGATCTAATTCTGCCAAATAAAGAGATGGAAGTAAAAAGGTGTGATGTGTCCTTTAGATATGTGCACGGTTGCAGTACTTTTCACGTCCGCTAGTGGCCCTACAGTATTTTATTGAAGTTTGTAAATAGGAACATGTTAAACTCTTGTAAAGCGTCTGTCTGATTATTAATGTCTGAATACGTGAAATTACAAAACACATGTATCTAGTTTTACTTCCGTATAGTAGATCTTAGCTGTTTAAAACCAGCGATCTAACGATTCTACCAATAACTATTTTTTTGACGCTATCCTTGTGTTTAACGTTGAGCAGCGGCTGTAACTTTCTTTTTTTTATTATATCCAAGTGCTGTGTTTTGTGGCGGGTCCTCGGGTCCTCGGGTCCCAGCCGCGGCTGCAGGGGGCGGACGGAGGGACGGACGGATGCGAGGGGGGTTGGGTGAAAGGGGAAAGTTCAGGGGTGATGCTTCTTGTTGTCTTTGTGTGAAGGAGTGGAGCTCGATCTCACATCACTCTTCCCTCTTCCCCGAGTCCTCTCGAAACTCTCCCCCGGGTTTCTACCCTCCCGAACCTCTCCCCTTCTACCCTTACAACCCCAACCCTCCCCCCGGGTCTCTCATCCAGCACCAGGGCTCAGGTGAGTTTGGGTTTTTCCGTCGCGTCGTCTGTGTTTTTGTTTTAAAATGGATTTGTTGTTGTGCTCCGAAGTGGCGGAAAGCAGAAATCGCGCCCAGCGGCTAGCGGCGGCTCGTCCCTAGCGTGCTAACAAGGCCGCGCGGCGATGAGCACGCAGTCTCCACACGGGGGAAGTTCGGCTGTAATGTCGCCTCTGAATCCTCCTCGCTGCTCGTAAACATCCCCGCTACGTGACGACAAGAGCGTACCGCCATTACACGAAGGGCCCATGTATCAAACCAGCTAATATCACCGTTTAGTAATTAGCCCGAAGTTAGCTAGCGTTGCTAAGTAGCGCACGCATGCTCCATTCATTTCCCCCCCAGCACGGCGAGCGAGCAGGGATGCTAAGCGGCTAACGCACTTACTCCAAGCGTTTAATAGTTAAATGGACTCACTTTAAACCGGGAAACACGAGCGTACTCCCGGGGGTTTAGTGTTGTTGTCCCATCGCGGCCAACTGGCCCGAGGTTGCGTTCAACTAAATCCCCCTCAAAGTGCGCTAACAAGGAGGTAATTGTGCGCATGTTTGTTGATAAACTTGATTCATAGCTAGCGAACGAGGCATCGTTAGCTCACCCGACCATATGTCCCTCGGCTAGCACCGAGCTGGATCGGGCGCTAGTTCGCGTTGTTTGGAGTCGGGGAAGTTTCATCCGGATGTTTGATAATAAAACTGCCACATGTAGTTGTCACAATGAAAGTGAGCCCACAGCCATTTTAGCATGTTTCCTCGTAGCACGCATCAGTTTTCGTTTGCCTTGTCGCTAGCTTGGGCTGTGACACACATCTACTATGTTCCTATTAATTCCCCTGGAGGAGATTTGTCTTATTTAAAACGAACATGTACCACAGACTTTACCTTATTTTTTTATATATACGTGTCTATCAACTTTGCACTTTTAGCTTGAACATGTGACCTAGGGCTTTTGTGAATGAAATGAATGAGCACCTTCTAAAATGCTTTGTGTAGTATCTAACGTAATGTCTGTGTTCTCAAGATTTCTGAAAACCTAATGGTCAGAAACTCCTCTTGGAGCCGGTGGTAGGATGTTCTGATGGACTCAGCATGGGTGTGAACGCTGCTGTAACTTTATGCTGCAGATACAGACCATCACCGTTCACCCCTTTATCATATGTAAGTCAGTGTTAATATTAAAGTCACGTGATCATCCTTGGTGTGTAATATCTTGTCCGCTTTGGCTGTCCCTTTTTAGATCCATCTTGGAGACCAACAACCCCAGTTTGAAGCGGACGGATAGGTTGCAGTTGAAGTCATGGACTCCGGTGTGATTGAAGGAGGGCTCAATGTCACCCTTACCATTAGGCTGCTCATGCACGGCAAGGTGAGGTCACATATCAGCTGCCTGTGTCTGCACTGTAAGAGCCGATGATATTATATTCATGGGAATGAAATCCCTTGGGGGAGTGTTAAAGGGCAGGGACTTGATATGATGAGTCAGGGTATTGACCTGGTGATGGGATCTCGTGTCTCAAAGCAAAGCGGAATTGGGTTTTTGGCTGAAAATCTGACTGGCTCATGCTGTCATGAAACCAAGCTGTGAGCTCGCTGTGCTCGCCCATACCATCTTAAACAAACCCCAGCTCATGGCTTTGCATTAGCAGCCTACAGATGGATACTGTTCACTCTTGGCTGCTTCCTGGCTCTCACAGAGTCATTTTAAGATTGTGTGGGATCAGAGAGACACACAGTCAGTGGTGGAGATCTTGGGAACTCACGATGAATCATTAACTTCAGGCATTGTCCTCAACTTCAAACAATTGACTAAACATCTGTTATAACTGTTTTTATCAGCTGAGCAATTTCTAAAGGATGCACACTTTTGACAAACTATATAGTTCTGTGTGTACTGGGCCACTCTTAGCAAATACAATAAAATGTGTCTGAGCTCTGGTAGTGAAATCAGATGTGAAAAGATTAATCAGCCTAACAGAATGGTCTCTCTTTTCCTGTTTTTAGGAAGTTGGAAGTATTATTGGAAAGGTAAGATGATGCTTTATATAATTAAAATTGATTTTCTATCATATTTCAGGATCTGTGTGTTTTTAAGTGATGTTTAATCTGACTTTTGTTTGATCCTCTGCTTATAGAAAGGTGAATCTGTGAAGAAGATGAGAGAAGAGGTGAGGTCTTATCTTCCTGGTCTGTACTAAAGTTATGTTACATTACAATGAACTGTAATGTTATAATAAACACAAGGGCTCAGTTGGCCAACGTACAGTTTCAATTCCTTCTTTCAATTCCTTGCTTTTCTCTTTGTGTGTAGAGTGGGGCTCGCATCAACATCTCTGAGGGAAATTGTCCCGAGAGGATCATTACATTGGCAGGTCCAACCACAGCCATCTTTAAAGCATTCTCCATGATCATTGAAAAGCTGGAAGAGGTAGGTAGCAATTTACACTGACAAGTGAATCCACAGTTCAGCAGGAAACCTGGTTAACCTGCATCTCCACATTTTGACAGGACATAAGCAGCTCTATGACCAACAGCACAGCCACCAGCAAGCCCCCAGTGACCCTACGCATTGTGGTGCCTGCGAGCCAGTGCGGCTCCCTCATCGGGAAAGGTGGCTGCAAAATCAAGGAAATTCGAGAGGTATGAAGAGAGAAGAGCATGTCAAACAAAAACACATTGAGCTCCAATCCCCTCAGTATTAACAGACTGTCACCTTTCCACCTGTGTAATTTGGTACATCACACTCTTTATTATAAACAGACGGATTCAATTCTTACCTAATTTCCCTTCATTTGTATGCTTCAGTCAACCGGTGCTCAGGTACAAGTGGCAGGAGACATGCTCCCCAACTCAACGGAGCGGGCCATCACCATCGCTGGCACTCCCCAGTCGATAATTGAGTGTGTGAAGCAGATCTGTGTGGTCATGCTTGAGGTAAGTGGACTCATGAAAGCAATGAAGCAAATGAAGTGGCAGCTGTTGACCTGTAAAGTAATGATGTGAAATACTGTGATCTCTGGGCTTGTGGCTCCTGAGTGTTGGGTTTGGATCAGGGACAACTTTAGCTGAGCTACGGGTTTAGGGTGGATGCTGTAGTGTTTATAAGATATCGTAAAAACATTTGAGGGCATTATACAAAATATAGTATGATCCTCTACAAAATACTACAGGTAATTTTTGATGAAAACTTTTAATATTGGCTATATGTTCCTTAAGTTGAGCTGTTGGTGGTGAATATACTGTTATTGCTTTACTTATTTTTCCACCAAGCATTTTTGGATAAGTGTTAAACAATTCAGCTTTGTTATGTTGGAAACAATAAACATTAGATTTAGACAGAAGCTCAGAGAACGAGGCAAAAGTAAATCAGGAGATCTTCAGCATCGACCCCGTGATCATTTTAAGTTGCAATGTTTTTTACTATAACTGTAATATTACAAGTAAAAGTGTGCCATCTTTTCAGTGTAAATACCACTGAAACATGATTCATATGTAGCATAATTTAGAATTCTTTCCAGTGATTCAATATTGAACATAACCTGGGTGGAAACTGTAATGACACGTGCTTTGTCTCCTGTGCAGTCTCCCCCTAAGGGGGTCACTATCCCCTACCGACCCAAGCCTTCAGGATCCCCCGTCATCTTTGCAGGCGGACAGGTATATACAAAAGTTAAGAGGGACACAGAGTCCTACCATGATGTTTTGGGGGGTGTCTTTATTGCTGCAGTATTCTGACATTTGGGTTTCTATGAGTGGGAAGCATGTTTGTGCAGAATATTAGATAACTGGGAATCTTGAAAGGCTCAGAATATACTGAACCCAAGGTAAGTTTTGAGAACCGATGCAACCCGAGTTGCTTGTGTTTGAAAAGAGTATCACAAAACATTTACTTTGTTACAGAGCCTTCTGTTTGTCCAGAGTGTGTTTTTATTGTTTTAAACTCTAGGTTTGGAAAATGAGGTGGGCTGTTTTCTGCTATTGTTGTTTTGAACTCAAGTCTTCTGGTGCTTGATGGCCTAACACTACAGAGTCTTTTATCCTACTAAATAGCCTTTTTATATTCTGTGGGGGAAAACTCTCCCTTTTGGTTTTTCCTTGTTTCCACTGGTTTCCCCTTTCCCAGATGTGAGGAGACTTTGAAAAAGACACATGTCAATGTTCTTAAATATTATGTTTTATTTTTAAGATTTAGAACAGCTTTGGTGAGTTTGAGTATTGGAAGAGATATTTAGACAAAAGTCTGGAACAGTAACATGTGCGACAAAATCCATTGTGAGGCCCATGACAGCTTTGTTTCCCTTTTTGTTTCAGGCATATGCTGTACAAGGACAGCACGCGATTCCACAGCCAGATGTAAGTGCAGTAGACATTTTCCATTGCCCCACCATCACTCCCACCCATAATTACAGCTGTCCTCTTCCAAAATGTACACCCACCCACACCTCATTTTACAGCCTTTAACTGTAGATACATTCTCCCCGTAATTTTATTTAATTCTGCCTGCTTTTGATCCCGTATCTGATTTTTGTTACCATTTAACAGAGCAGCACTGTCTGTACTAAAAATGTTCTACAGTTGACTGACAGTCAGTTGTTAGTTAATCTGACATTTGTTGTTTGTGTCCGACCAGACTCGCCAGTGTTCCATGAATAATGATCTGTTCCTGCTGCTCTCTTTTCTGTTTTTTTTTTTCTTTTTTGTTCTGTCTCGTTTTACATGTTTTGCTCATTAGTCTGTCCCAAATAAACAGGTTGTCTCCCCCCCCCCCCCATTATTAACCCTTCATTATTAATATGTGCTCTGCCCAACTTGCCTCCTTACTTGGTTAATCTTCCTCTTTTTTTTTTAATGAGCTCCCTTCAGGAATAAACGACATTGTTAGTCTTGCCTGCTGCTAAATATCAGCAGAATATAAGTTACATATTACATAAGTCTGATATACAATGTCATTTGATACAATTTAGACAGTTCAGTTTATTTTTTACGAACATCCATGACCAACTTACTGTATATATATAGTTTTTGTCTAAAAAAAGAGATGGCGACCTCATCTATGCCTTCGAACTTGTCTCCCATCTGTAGTGGGGATAACTGGTACAGTGTGAAGCTGAGTTAAAACTATCTCAGTTCATGTTTGGCTCCTTTTATTAGTGTTGGTTAGATGATCTCCTGCATGTTGAAACCCCCCCCTCCCATGTGTATTGGGACTTTCCCCTGAAGGCTGCGAGAAAGCATCACGAGATGCAGCCCGCACTCTGGAGGAATACTTATGGGGTACCCCACATAGACAAGTCATAAACCCCACTGCTTATCAGACACCAGTTCCAAAGAATAAGATCTGTCAACACGCAACTACGTTGATGAATGTGTGTGTGAAATGTGTTTTGTTCCTTCGTGGTCCTTTGTGTTGCTGTTTGTACTGACTGTGAATTTTGTTTTGTTTTTTTATCTGTTTTTTTCCCTCCTCCTGTGTTTCCCATTTCTCTCCCTGCCTCCTCTCTTACTCTCACAGTCTTCCTCTGCTGCTATCTCTCCACAGCTCACCAAGCTTCACCAGCTGGCTATGCAGCAGAGCCCCTTCCCCATCGCACCAAGCAACCAGGGATTCACTGGTATGCAGTGCGGTGTGAACCACTGCCCCCCCCCCCCGTCGCAATGTTTTTGTTCTCCTCCGACATATTTGAATACAAGAAATAACATCATCGTTTAATTGTAACTATTGATCATGTATCATTTTAGAAATAAGCCTTAACTATTTTCTGCTTTGACAACGTCATAGAAGTTTAATGAGTCTAAGTCTCACTGAAATACATTATATATTTGAGTGCCCCATGTTTTGAAAATATCACATGTCATTTCATTCTTATATACAACACAGTTAAATGTTGAATTTGCATGTTGTGCTGACTATGATGTCACTCAATGCATAGCAAACCCATATCGAGGTTTTCTGATGGAGTTTGTTGCTCCTTTTGAGTTATATTAATCTGAATCAGTTACCAATAATAATATCTAATGCTATATCATCCAAGTGCCACACATTTGCACATTTTGACAAATAGTTTTTGGTCCGCTCCTCCGCTCCCTTCACTGGTTACCAGTGGCTGCCCACATCCGTTTCAAAACATTGGTACTTGGTACCGTGCTGCGAACGGATCGGGTCCAGTCTACATCCAGGACATGGTCAAACGTTACACCCCAGCCCGTTCACACCGCTCTGCATCAGCCAATCGGCTTGTTGCTCCCTCACTGCGAGCTACATACTCAACAAACTCACGACTGTTTGCTGTCCTGGCTCCCCAGTGACATCAGGACAGCAGAAAGTCTAAACATCTTCCAGCGCAAACTAAAAACACACTTCTTCCGACTATACCTTGAAAAAAAAACAACAACTTTAGTTTAAACATATAATTTAGTAGCACTTAAATGGCACTTACTTATAGCACTTTGTAGTTTGGCTTTCTTGATTCTTGTTGTTCTGGGTTTGTACCCTCATGGTTGAATGCACTTATTGTAAGTCGCTTTAGATAAAAGCGACAGCTAAATGTAAAGTTATAAAATTATTCTTATTCATCATTATCTTGTGTATTTTTCAGGGATTGATGCTTCAGCTCAGACCAGTTCCCATGAGATGACCATTCCAAATGATGTGAGTGCGAGATACATTTTTTTATCACTGTTATACAGAGTTAATGAGTGTTGTCACATGTACTTGGATAAGTTGGTTAACTTAACATGAGACTTGTGTTCATAATGTCATTCAGGGTCCATTCAGGGATACTTAACTTTCCCACCTTTCCCCTCTGTAGCTTATTGGGTGCATCATCGGCCGCCAAGGAGCAAAGATCAATGAGATCAGGCAAATGTCGGGCGCCCAGATCAAGATTGCGAATCCAGTGGACGGATCAACTGACCGCCAGGTCACCATCACAGGCTCGCCCGCCAGCATTAGTCTGGCGGAGTACCTCATCAACGCCAGGTGAGATAATCACTTATATAATGTTAGCTCAGGTTCATTCAGTCACAGTAAATCCAAATGTTGCATTTTGGTTTTACTTAAATTTAGATAAAGCAACATGGCCCTGGCTGATACTCTTTTTATAAACTTGATCCTGCTGTGCTGGACTTTTTTTATTCAATTTCTCATAATGTCTCAATACTACAGTAATCCACGTTTGTGTGCCTAACATCATGTGCTAATTCATACCTGGCCTACTTCCTTACGTGTGCAATGCATAAACTACCTTTTATCTCGACTTCACATTCATCCATCACTGGAGATATCTTTTCTTTTTTAAACTGTAACTGATCCGTTAATTTCTAATGAAGCTTTTTTGTCCTGTGTTTGATCACATCCCTGAGTGATTCCCCCACACCCCACCGCTCCTCCTACCCTCCTAGCTGTAACCCCCCCTCCCTACCATTTCTCACCAGCCTGCCCTGTGACCCATCCCGACTGTGTTGTCCCTCTCTCCTTGTCTCTCTTTCTACAGTGTAGAGTCCTCTAAACCTCCTCCCTCCTCCTCCTCCTTGAACCCCGAACAGACCAGCCTGTGCTCTCCCTCCACCTCTACTACTACTACTACCACCACCACCTCCTCTGCTGCTACCTCCTCCTTCTCTTCCTCCTCCTCCTCTTCCTCCTGTGTGGTGCCCCCCTCAGCCTCCATCCCACTGTCCTTGTTGGCTCCAGGGCCGCCTCCCTCCTCCTCCTCCTCTTCCTCCTCCTCTACTGATTCCCTGCTCCCCAGCTCTCCTGCCTGTGTGTCAAGTCTCCTCAGTCTCAAGCCCCTCCCTCTCCTGGCCCTCCATGTTGTCAGCGGGGCCAGTAACCCTGCACACCCAATCCCCACTGAGCCAAAAATTGCCCCAGAGCTCGGCTCCAAGTCTAAAAGGCGAAGGCTCTCCCCTTACTAACGAAGGAAACACAAGTCATCTACTACTACAGTACTGACAGTGCTCTTTGTTGTCTGTACCTGCACTTGCTTTTGTATCTGGCTGTGCCATGCCACGCTTACAACAGAAAACAAATGCACACAAATACGTGATATACAGCCAGAACAGGTGGTTGCTGCCATATTTATAAGATGGGTATCGTAAGCTTGATTTGGCCGGTCTCTTTAAGAAAAGACATGTTGAGTGCATTATATTTTTTAAATGACTTTGAACTTAGCATGGACAGTGACTAATTTCACTGGTTTACTGAAGCATTTCTCTCTTTGTGTAAGCTCTGCTCAGGTAGCGGCTCTCTTTAAGATGTCAACCTGTATTTATGGGTATAGTTTCCCTTGTAGTGAATTTTAAGTGACTAATGTTAGCTGTTAAAATGGAGACTATGTAATCACTTCATGTATGAAAATATTGTAATTTCAATTCCAACTAAATCTGCCCTCAGGTATCTAAGGCACCGAATCATCCTTTTAGATTATGTTGATATGAAATAAACCAGTTTAGCTTCAAAAGTTTCACATTTGGGGAAATCGTCTCACTTTGTTTTCTTGCAAAGTTGAAGAAAATGTCACTGACAATGTCTGTATAGTAAATATGTAGCTGGAAGCTAGTTAGCTTAGTGTATAGACTGGAAATGTAAGGGTGGGAAACGGTCAAAATCCACGGACCACCCTTTAAAACGTTAGATGTTATTATGCATTTGTTTAATCTGATTGTTTTTTTAACGCGGAAAAAACTAATATCTCCTGTGAAAAAGCGATGTCATACACATAGACACCGGTGATAAGAGCAGGCCATGGTGTCGGGGTGCTGTAAACATGATTCCAGTTTATGCTAAGCTAACCAACAGCT